>JADNRY010000814.1:0-25135 GCA_015501585.1 Rhodocollybia butyracea
ACTCCGTCAAGCCAGGAAAAAATAAAGACGAAGAGAAGGAGGTTGTGGCAGCACTCAAGCGAGTGGAGATGGTCCCTGAGCTGCAGCAGTGGCTAACGCTGCAAAACGATGATCTGGGGGCAATATTTAATGCTCGATTGGGGTGGGACGTGGTTGACGAGGATGGGGGAAAGTGGCGGCCTCAACGCGAATACGTCGCATTGTTTCGTGTGGTGAGTGTTACCTTGCACATAGAGGTATATTGTGGCTGACTCTCTTTCATAGTTATGTGCGGAAGAATCAGCAATGCAACGCTAAATCGCAGCGCTTTGAAGACGCTCGAAAAGTTTGTGGCCAAGCCGTGCCTGGAGACTGCAAAAGATATGATAGCTATTCCAGCGTTGTATCGGATTCTTGAAAGAGAACAGTTTAGGGAAGGAGGATATTTGCAGCAGACACTGGGCGTTTGCAAGTGGATGCTGAAGAGGGGTAATTGAGGTTCTAGCGAAGCTCCTGAGCCTGAACGGGACACTGCCCACCGGGTTTGGAGACTTGCTCATCTGAAGCTTCGATGCTGAAGAGGGGTAATGAGGTTCTAGCGAAGCTCCTGAGCCTGAACGGGACACTGCCACCGGTTTGGAGACTTGCTCATCTGAAGCTTCGATGCTGAAGAGGGGTAATGAGGTTCTAGCGAAGCTCCTGAGCCTGAACGGGACACTGCCACCGGGTTTGGAGACTTGCTCATCTGAAGCTTTATCAACGAAGACTGAAATCAGGGAATGGGAAAAAGGTTAGCAGAATTTACGAGTTATAAGTAATAGTTTTGACTGACAATAGTGTAGACCGGATGTTTCTACGGCCTCCCGCAGATCTGTGAACGGCCAAAATATCCCGGTATCTCGCACGATGGAAAGGCAGATGTAGCGAAAGACATGGCTGGATGCCGAAAGTTTTATGAGCAATACTCTCAGAAACGATTGACTGGAGGGATAATGGCGTGCTGGTGCAGCCATAGCATTTGCTATGGATTTCACTGCATTCCGGTGGGCGAAGGTCGAAACGACGTGTTTTCAGCTCTAATAACACGTTGGCCAAAGGCTCCCAAGCGTGTTGTGTACGATTTTCGCGTGTGCTCTGGGACCGTATTGCCTGACCCGCGAACCCAAGTTCTTCGCAGACACACAGTTTGTGATTGACGGGTTTCATTCAGAGGGCCATTCAAAGTGTTCGCCGTCAGCGTTCCTGAAGACCTATGCAGACGTGGATCCAACGCTGGCTGCAATCAACTCAAGTGCCGGGGAATGTGGAAATAGCGGGTTGTCCAGGATTCAAAAATCTGTGAGTTACATGGTACAGTTGCGTGCGATCGTGTATACTTGGGTCTTTCTGTCTATATGGAATAGGTTTCAGATTCAGAAACTTTACAAAAAAGTAGCAGCCTTACAGTAGTGCGTATAGTAGACAAATGGAAGCACCCTGCAATGAGCTCCAGCATGACGGTGCTAAGACAGCACAGCGGTGCTGGGAGCGGCCCTGAGGTTTTCTCTTGAGTTTCGCCGGGAGAAAACGAGGGTGCTATGCCTCTCCCAAAGCCGGGGTGAAGATGGTTATGGGCGAGGAGGGCGAACCTCTCTCCAGAATAAAGCAGCACGAAGCTGTCCTACGATATTGAAGGCAGCACGAAGCTGTCCTGCGAGAAGAGCCCTACGACAGCAGAGCGGTGCTATGAGAGTACGAAATTGGTTGTCTTGAGTGTCGCCGGGGAGAGGATATCTATGGGTGAGGATGTTAAGCCTCTTCCCCAATAAAGGCAGCACAAACCTGTCCCATAACATTGCGGGCAGCACAAAGCTGTCCTGCGATATCATACACCAAGAGATTCGGTTGTTAAGCGCCGACTGTGAATCGGCTCACGTGATATTTGGGCCTGGTTCTCAAATATCACGTGAGCAGCTCCCCGAGGAGGAATAATGCTGCTGAGCCTGCCTCCCAGTCCCTTTGACACTTACAGCATTATTATGCCGCTAAGTAGGAGTAGGAGGCAGCGCGATTTTGCTACTTCAGCCGACAGCATAATAATGCTGTCAAGGGGAATTAGGAGACAGCACTATTTTTGCTGTCTCCTAATTCCCCTTGACAGCATTATTATGCCGCCGAATAGGAGGGCTATTTTGGCCAGAGGAATCCAGCTCGGCAGCATAAGAATGCTGTCAAGAAGCATTATTTTTTTTGGTCTCCTTAACAGCATTATTATGGCCGCCAAGTAGGAGAGGCAGTCGACGGCATCAGATTGTTGTCAAGGGGGAGGAGAAGGCAGCATTATTTTGCTGTCTCCTCAATCTCCTTGACAGCACCATTATGCCGGAGTGGGCGAGACAGCAAAATTATTCTACCGCCTCGTCGCTGTTGACAGCATTATTTTTGCTCTCGCCTCTTCTCCAAGCTCGGCAGCATAAGAATGCTGTCAAGGGAAGAGAAGGCAGCATTATTTTGCTGGTCTCCTTATTTTCCTTGACAGCATTACGATGCCGCCAAGGAGCAGCAGGAAGCAGCGGAAGCATTCTCCCAGCTCGACAGCATTATTATGCTGCCAAATAGGACGAGGAGGCCTTCTCCAGCTCAGCAGCATAAGAATGCTGTCAAGGGGGCCGAGAAGGCAGCATTATTATGCCGCCAAGCATGAGCAGGGTGCAGCACTAATTTTCTACCGCAGAGGAAGCAGTTTCCCAGCTTGACAGCATTATTATGCCGCCAAGCAGGAGTAGGAGGCGGCACAATTTCGCTACCTCAGTCGACAGCATTATTATGCTGCCGAATAGGAGGAGGCCTTCTCCAGCTCAACAGCATAATAATGCTGTCAAGGGGGCCGAGAAGGCAGCATTATTATGCCGCCAAGTATGAGCAGGGTGGCAGCACTAATTTGCTACCGCAGAGGAAGCAGTTTCCCAGCTCGACAGCATTATTATGCCGCCAAGCAGGAGTAGGAGGCGGCACAATTTCGCTACCTCAGTCGACAGCATTATTATGCTGCCGAGTAGGAGGAGGAGGCCTTCTCCAGCTCAGCAGCATAATAATGCTGTCAAGGGGGCCGAGAAGGCAGCATTATTATGCCGCCAAGTATGAGCAGGGTGGCAGCACTAATTTGCTACCGCAGAAGCATTTTTCCAGCTCGACAGCATTATTATGCCGCCAAGCAGGAGTAGGAGGCGGCACAATTTCGCTACCTCAGTTGACAGCATTATTATGCCACCGAGTAGGAGGAGGAGGCTCCTTTAGCTCGGCAGCATAAGAATGCTGTCAAGGGGGTTGAGAAGGCAGCATTGTTTTTCTGGTCTCCTTAATCTCCTTGACAGCATTACTATGCCGCCAAGTATGAGCAAGGTGGCAGCACTAATTTGCTACCGCAGAGGAAGCATTCTCCCAGATCGACAGCATTATTATGCCGCCGAATAGGCGGAGGCCTTCTCCAGCTCGGCGGCATAAGAATGCTGTCAAGGGGTCGAGAAGGCAGCATTATTTTTCTGGTCTCCTTAATGTCCTCGACAGCAGTATTATGCCGCCAAGTATGAGCAGGGTGGCAGCACTAATTTGCTACCGCAGAGGAAGCATTCTCCCAGATCGACAGCATTATTATGCCGCCAAGTAGGAGGCGGCATGATTTCGCTGCCTCAGTCAACAGCGTTATTATGCCGCCGAATAAGGAGGAGGCCTTCTCCAGCTCGGCAGCATAAGAATGCTGTCAAGGGGGTCGAGAAGGCAGCATTATTTTGCTGGTCTCCTTAATCTCCTTGACAGCATTATTATGCCGCCAAGTAGGAGTCCACCGACAGCATAAGAATGCTGGAGAAGGCAACACTATTCAGGATCTGAGACAGCAAAATAATGCTGTCAACGGCGACGAGGCAGTAGACCAATTTTGCTGGCCCAGCACCCTTGGCAGTATTATTTCGCTGCCTTCCTCCATTCCTTCCCCCTTGACGGCATATGGAAAAGGGCGGGGAGACAGCAAAATAATGCTGTAAAGCGAGACAGCGAGGCAGCATTATTACGCTGTCTCCCCCAACCTATCTATCTATCCTTGGCTGCATTATTATGCAGTCAAGGGGACAAGGAGGCAGCATTGTTTTGCTGGCAAAAAGGGCAGCATACTGATGCTGCATTGCTTGGAAAAATTGTTTATAATGTAAGCTACTAGTAGTAGTCGAGACAGCATGAAATTGCTGGTTCAGCTACATAGAATGTAAATACAAAATGTAACATATGTAACTACTACATAGTGTGGGAGAATCCGCCCACCGGGTTGCCTTTCGTCTTTTACCGGGTTCTATTCTTACGGCCCTCGGGTCTACTTGGTCAGTTTATTGTCAGGTGCATATCTGCAAATATAACACCTGGAGGGCGTAGCTAGTATACTACAGCACTCAGATATGTATTGCTGACCTCAGACCTTGAGAGGCCATGCCATTACTGAGCCAACTTCGACTCAACACCACCTGTATGTAATCATATATTTCCCTATTTGGTCATACAGCTTTGACCTCCTCCGGCCTAGAGCGGGCAATTACAGCCTATTCTCTCCATAGAATGCTCTGATTTCGCTTCAGGCATATATATATTATGCAGAGACCATGCCTGTACCACTAGTATATTAAACATCCCTACTTTTATTTTGATTTTTTACAACACAGCCACAGACCCAAACATCGAAGCAGTGCTACTATTACACCATATACCTGCTTTAATTTTGCTTTAGGTGCCTACTGTACATCTGTATAGACTGCTATTAGGTGAAATACCCATGCATAAACAAGCTTTTAGGCCGCTTTGCTGGCATTCTAAATATGGTAATAAAACAGCTTTGACCGCAGCTATCGCTGTAATTTCGCTTCAGGGACCTATTATATATGTAAAGATACTATCTACACTCTTAGGCCCTGTTTGGGAACCCAAGTTGCAAATGAGTTTTTGTTTGATTTGGCGCAAGATTAGTTGTAAATTAGTTCAACTGATGGTTGTCATTTTTGACCCTTTTGCCTAGCTTAACCTTGGCGTTCGGTAGACACTGTGAGGTTAAATGGTGTTGTCACGCCATTACTTTCACATATCTTACCACTTTTTCGCTTTGTTCCCGTCGTTTTTGACGCGTCTTTTTTTCTGTAATCTCTATTTATACCCGCTACAATGTCTCAGCCAGCATCTGATCAGCAAAATGAGATCGCGACAAGCGAGAATACAGGTGGAAAGAAGGCCAGCTGGGAGTTGGAGCATGACCGAGTCCTTATCGAGGTTTTGAAGGAGCAGAAGGCAGGAGGCTTCCAGACTGATAATGGTGGCTTCCACGGTGACGCCTACAAAGCTGCCGCAGCTAAACTTGTTACTGCTACCTCCAAAGGTGGCGCGAAAACAAGCGAGTCTTGCAAGACACGATGGGCTATAGTGAGCTCATATAATCAACTTATTACAATGTTACTGATATTTTTTCTTAGCTCAAAAAGGATTTCAAGGACGTCAAAACGATTCGTAACAAGTCTGGTTTTGGCTGGGATGCTGAACGGCACATGGCCACTCTCCAGCTAATGTATGGGATGATCTTATCAAGGTAAGTACCTATTATTGTTTATTCTTGTGCTCGTTGAGACTCAAATTTATCTTTTCTACTCTAGGCAAAGCCTAAACTCAAGAAGTGGCGCCGAAAAGCCTTTCCTCTCTACGATGAGATCTTGGACATTATCGAGGGTCAAATTGCAACTGGTGCCATGGCTTTCTTTCCTGGTGATCCAGCCAACAATCCATCTCCAGGATTGGATAAATCTGACGAGTCTGGAGAAGAGGAGGAAGAGGAAGAAGATAGTCAGGTGCGGTTACAATTTTTTATCAGGCCAGTTTACAATGCTAATTTTATACCCAGCTTTTTGCAGCTCGTACTTCGGTTATTGCTCCCACTCCTGCTCGACCACCTTTCATGCCCAGTGCAAGCACCAACACACCCTCGATTTCATTCACGCAAGCGTTGTCCTGCTACCCCCGATGACCGGCCTTGGAAGCGCGCTCATGGCCGCAAGCCTACTCAAAGTGACGCTGGCTTTGAGATGGCTGAGGCTGTCCGTGACCTTGCGCGCAGTGCCATGGGTGATTATGGAAACTCCTCGGCACTCTCTCCTGCACGAAAAACTCGTGCAATTGCGTTGATCGAGAAGGACAATCAGTTGTCAGAAAACGAGATGATTGATGCCTTCAAGCTTATACGCCGTGACACTAGTGTTGCCGATACTTATCTTGCTATTGGGGATATCTATCGTCGTACTAACTTCCTTCAATCTGAGCTTTCCCCAGAGCTTTAAGTGATACAAATACTTTATCGTTCATTACTACTTTCTTTTATATACCTATATTGCTGTTTAATACATGTGCTCATTAGCTCTATCTGGGTTGTTGATAAGGTATGCCTGATACTGATCCCAGCACGCCTGAGCAATCCTGTCTCGCTTCTCCTCTGCTCTCTTTTTCTCGGCAAGACTAATGTGAGTTGAGAAGTACTCTGGAGGAACTACCACTGGCTCATCAGCTGCAGAAGTCCGTTCAACTTCCCGAGCAATACGAAAGATATGATCTTGGGGATCATGGACACGAATAAAGTTGTGAATTGCAGCAAGTGCAGCGGGAATTCGAGCTTGAACCCACATCGGATATTCAGGTGCGGTGCGCATGATGCGAAAACGACGCTTCAAAACTCCAAACACGCGCTCAATGACATTTCGGAGCTGAGCATGCCTGAGGTTGAACAGTTCTTCACGATCTTTGGGTCTATCATGCAGAATCAGTACTAGAAATTTTCAAAAACATAGATATTACCTTTGATTACCTTTGGCCCACTCTTTGAGATGGTACCGTTTGCCACGATATGGGACCAGACCACATAGTGGAAAACCAGCATCTCCAAGCCAATAGCAATCAGGAGGAATTGCAAGGTCTCTTTGACGTGCTTCCTCCCACAGACGGCCATCAGCAGTACTACCTTCCCAGCCAGTCATCATGTAGCAGATCTGCATATCAAACATACAACCAGCAAGAATGTTCTGGGATATACGACCTTTGCGGCTCCGATAATGCCCCATATCCTCTTCCATCACAAAGGCATCTTCGAGTGAACCATCAACAGCTGCCAGAGCACCGATGAACGGTTTATAGCGGTCATTGGAGGAAATAACGGTTTATAGCGGTCATTGGAGGAAATCAAATCAGGAACTCTATCATCTGGTAGACGAACAAGCTTTGAGTAGAAGGGGGAGCTTGATGTAATCTCCAAGACCTTGTGAAATGATTTCGAAATTGTGTCTGCACTTCGTTGAAAGCGCTCTTGTGCTTCACGGTTGCCCATCCCATAGATTATAAGCCGCAAGAAAATTGAAAGTTTTTCTTCTGCTGTCACAGATCGTCCATCACAAAGCCCGTTTTTCCGCATTTGTTGTACAAGAGTTTGGAAGACATGACTGGCCATGCCCATAGATTCACGCATGCGTCTTCGATGACCTTACATGTAAAAAATCAAGATCAAGCTTTTGTGCCATTTAGAACTCCTATACATACCGTTTACCAGTTCATCAACCCACATCTGACCTGTAAATGCCGAATCGTGAACTCGTTCAACAGGTTTGGTGATACGGGGCAATGATATCAAGGTATAAGCTGAAAGAACTCCTGCAATGACTGGCAGAGCTTTTTGAAGCCTTTCACGTCTAGTTTTGGGCTTAGAGAACTTCGAAGATACTGAGGCTCGTGTAGTAACCATTTAAACACGTCGGAAAGAGCAAGATCAAGAGAGAGATTATCATGATATTGTATCAGTAATGCTGTAACTACTTGTGACATAGCGTGAAAACTCAGTGACCTCACGCAGAAACACAATTCCGAACTCTCAGCCGTCAGAAATTTAACCCTTACAACTATTTTGCAACCCTGCCTCTCTGCAACTTATTTGCAACTCGGGTTCCCGAACAGGGCCTTATAGGGTGGAATATCCATGTAGAAGCACGCTTTTTAGGCCGCTTTTACTGTTTTGATGGCATTACCCAATTTGGTAATGCTCAGCCAGCTTTGACCGAACGTCATCTAGATTTTTCAATGCAATCCATCCCCTTATGGTGCCTAATCCACCTCGGAGTAGTGCTCAAATATTAATACATTATATATAGTCTTTTTTGGGCTAGCTACCATCCCAGAAATTGCCTAAATAGGCCCGTAAATAACCTATTTTCGTCCAGCCACCCAAAAGCTGGAACAAACGAGTCACATGACCTCATCAAATGCGAACACAGAGGGATTAAAATGCCCCTACACTCTTACTGTACAGTAGCTTACTGGGTTTATTATCATAATCTCCACAACAGGTACTGGGGGTATTTAAATAATGCTACTGCAATGGGTGATTGTAGCGTGCCGAGGGCGACAAGAACGGCAATCAGGAGGAGGGACGCGACGATAATCAGGAGGAGGGACTCGGCGAGAATCAGGAGAAGTGGTGGGACAATAAAGGTGCCGCAGGAGCCAGCGCGGGTGAAGATACTGCGGTGGAGGACCTGCTGGCTCTACCTCTTGCGGCCCGGCTAATTGTTCAGCTGCGCTGCCTGCGCCTCAGTGGGGTTTCTTTGAGGTGAGTGCCATTTTCAGTGCGTCTTCATTGGATGTTCACGCGCACCTTCGTTAGATTTGGTGCCGCCGCAGCGGAAAATACAACTTTCTGCGCCTGGATGGTCCTATCAAAATGTACGGCAAGCCGGCTTCCAGCTTTCTCGCCTTTTGTAACATGTTTTGATGTGTTCTTCCAGTCAAACCGGACTTGCCAAATCTCGGTCCCTGGGATAATAGGTAGCTCATCTCCTTCATCGACTGGCTGTCCCGCAAGCTTCTCCTTCGTTTTCAGATTGGATACTCCAAGAAACTTTTCGAATGGAATGGTCTACCAGAAAGGTCAGTTTGAGCACTAATGTCGATATTGAATACTCACCTTTATTGTGGTATCTCTACTAGCCTGAACACTCTCATTCTTCTCCTCTCATTTTCCTGCCAATGCCTCTATCTCGGCAGCCTCTGATTCAGTATCCCCAAAGTTAACCTGCTCGTTCATGTCAACATCGGTCATCCCTGTACCCGCGGCAGCCTCCTTTGGCACGCATTCTGTGAGCTGCTGCTCAAGTTCCAAAAAGCGGCGGTCGCAGTATACCTCCTGCTGCTCAAGGCACGCCTTCAATGACTTGTTCTCTTCCTGGAGCACGCTGACCTGATATTGAAGCATCTGTACGTCGGTCTCCACTGCGGCGAATTCCTGGCTGTGCCGAGAACGTGTATTTGGTTTAATCAGCATTGGCAACGATATATTCACTGGAGATGGTCTTGGACAGTTCATGGCGGTCTTTCGTTGAGCAGGATCCTCACGCATCGGATTATCAATTCGGATTCACTGATATCAACAAAAGTGCAGCACAGAAACACATATTTATTGTAGAAGTAGAGAGCCCACAAGTTAAAATAAATCTTCGTAGTACACTACCTCATCAATTGAATTAATGTGACTAGTAACACCTGCAGTAGAGCGAGAAGATGAAGCAAAAGGACATTCAACAGGGTAGGCAGGTGCAAGAGTATTCAAAGTCAAAGGGAGTGGAGCCACTGCCAAAGGAGAGCAAGCCAGCCTTGCAGCAGCAGCTGGAAGCGCGAGTAATATAACAAACGCGACATTGAGTGACACGCATGTGGGGATGTTGCGATAGTGCCGCTGGGTGCTGTAGGTGTGCGCAGTATAACCAACAGTGACTGTTGAGCCAGGTGGAAGATTGACCATACCAGTGCCGTACAGAGGGTATGAAGCAATAGCTAGTTCGTGAAGCTGGTTATGTTCACACTCGAATGCAGTGTTAGTACCTGTGCAGCAACCATCATAGACAGGAACTGCAGAATCCCAGGAGCAAGGCATGAGAGTTAAATTCAGGGTAGAAGTGCAGCAAACTCACTCGGATCTGTGAACGAAGTGTTTGCCTTGAACTGACCCATAACGGTCAAGCGGTGATCAGTTTCAACGTAACGTGGAGGCCTATTTGGCTGCTGGACTGCGAAAGATAGATAGAACACAATCAGCAGTGGGCACAGAAAATAATAAAGGTGGTTGCACTGACTGGTACCAATTGGGGAATAATCATCGTTAACTTTGCTTCGCTGGTCTTCGAAGTATTGGGTTGATGTCAAAGACATACAACCTGCAGATGCTGGAAATGCCACAGAATCAAAAGAGAAGGCAGAAGCAAAGAAACCAGCGAGGCATTGAAACTCCTGCTGGAATGGTCTAAGCAATATTTCGCGTATGATGCGAATATTGCTATTAGCCAGAGGTACAGGAATGACACTGTACAGGGAAGAGGGTTTGACCACACCTGTGGTCAAAAATAGTGAAGTATGGTGGGCAAGCCGACCATTACCTGAAGGACAAAGACTTGTTGTTCCCTTAGCTGAAGACACGCGCTGGACCACAGCTGGATTTGCACGAGAAGGATTGACAAAGCAACCCAGATTGGTGAATATTGTGCAGCGAAAGACACTTCTAAAAAAATTAAGGATGCTGCAGGGTAAGCAGGCAAAATATTAACTTGCAAAATAATAGTACCTTTTCTGGGCCAAATCGAGAGGACTGTACACTTAATCAGTGTCTTCGGCAAGAGGCGTATTAGCGACGATGGGGTACAAGACAGGCATTCTGGCAAGTAGATGATTAAATTGGGAAGAAAAAGCACAATGCACTTACCTCAAGTTGAGAACATTAATGTAAGTGGGAGCAAGAAAAGTGTCAAATAATTCAAGGCACAGGCACCCATCATCACTCAGGCCTCCATCATCGAAAAGAGCAGGAGGGGGAGATTGCACCAAAGCTGATGAAGTGGCAGGTGCCAATACGATGGAGTCAATTTGTGACAGGAGAGATCGCCGCTGCGGAGCTGGAGAGGGCCCAGGTACTGGACGTGTAGGCGAAGGTGAGCGTGCAGGGGATATATTCTGGACAGCAGCCAGGGCTTTCTGAATAGCTTCCATTCGAGCAGGAGAGCCTCGAGTAGGTGCATTTCAAGATGCAAAAGATGGAGTAGCCAATTTAGCAGATTTCCGAAGGTCCTTTACAGGTGTGGTAGGTGGTGCCACTGGTTTTGTAGGAGACAAACATCGCCCAGAACGAGGAGAGGAAAGCAGTGCGGGAGCACCAAACTGCAAAGGAAAGGGTGACATCTTTGAAGGGGACCTTGCATGAGATAGCAAAGGCGACAGAGCAGGTATGGAATCCAAGTTGTCTGGAAGATCTAAATCAAGAGTGTCGTACATGTCAATATCGGAAGGCACAGGTAGACTGCGACTACTTTGTGGAGGAGTGATAAACTCGATTTCATCAGGATCGGCAGCGTAGCGTGATTTGCCTGATGTGCTGGCCAAAGTAGGTGGAGGAGAAGGACCGCGAACTGTGAATGGAATGGAAGTATCGCCAGTAGGTGAACGAGTTGAGCGAGTAATATTCCCAGTGGGAACATAAGGCACACCATTAATGACCATCGAAGAAGCAGTCAAACGAGTAATATCCTCAGTGGGAATATAAGTCACACCATTGATGACCACCGAGGAATAACCAGGAGTGGCATGCAAATAATCAGCCAAGCGCAACCGCTTCGAAGGTGATGGCAAGGAAGACAAAATCGATCTAGTGGATAAGCATGAGCAAAGAAAAATCATAAGTGCAGGATAAATACAGACAATTTTCGCTTAGGCAAAGACGTGCTGGAAGATTCAGTGGCAGCAGTCAAAGGAGCAGATTGAGCCTCAGAAAAGCTAGGAGAATCCTCAAGTGCAGGATATACAAGCTGAGGCGAATCTGCATCACCACCTGAAAGCGTGGACAAACTTGTTGATCTGCGGATCGCATCTGGTAATTTTGAAGGAGTAGCTGCAGGTAGGAAAGCATTGGGAACCGTTCCAAATGCAGTAGGAGAGTTAACCAGACCCGGTGGAGTAACCACTGAAGAAAAAAAATTAGTATGTGCAATGAGTGCAGAGTAGAGCGTAAAAAAAGTACCTGCATCGCCATAGTCAACAAGAGCTGGCAGTGTAGATGAAGATCAAAGAGTTGGCGCTTCATCTATCGACCCAAACACAGGAGATTTCAAAGAAAAAGTAGGTGATAGGCGCAAACTAAAATGCAAGGACATAAGACGCAAGAAGGTATCAATTGCCAAACCAAAAAATAAAAATAAAAATGAAAACTCACGACAGCTGAACGCCAGGAGCAGAAAATACATTGGTTGGAGATGCAGCTCGCGAAAGAGCCAAAGTACCTGATTTTGAAGACTCGGTTACATTCCTAGAGTAAGCAGGGTGAATAAAGCCACCACCACCACCACCAATTTCAGTAGGTTCAGTGGTAGGAGACAGCGCAGCTGAATCAGACTGGGCGGTAATAGAGTCCGAATTACTTTCAAAACAAAGAATCAGGAGAGTCAGAACGAGTTAAAAGAAGCAATAAAGTGGTGAAGAAACATACAGAAAGGAAGAAGGAGGATATCTGGTGCTGGGTAAAGAGCGCCTAGAGGATCTTCGGATATCACTGAAAGTGGAAAAGAAAAAGGATGTAGTGCCGAAAAAAAAAAAAAAAGAAAGAAAGAAAAAACGGCAATAACTCACGAAGACATTTATGGTTACTGAGCAGAACGTAGTTAGCTGGTAAGGCAAGTGTTGCGAGTAGATAGGGAAGTCAAAGAACGCAACCTGATATATAAGTAGAGTCGGAGTCGGAGTAGGCCACCTAAAAACCGAGAGATATGAATTAGAGAAAATCTGAGGAGAGCTCAAAGAAGCAGTAATAGTTAGAGTAATGGTTGGTATGTAAATGTGAGCGCGGGCAACCAAGAAGCCAAGACACCAGCAGATGGCGTATAGCTGTCAAGATAGCCTGTGGTGACGACCAACTGCCAGCAACAAACCTGCGTTGTGCAAAAAAAAAAGCAAAAAAAAACCCGTGTGGGATTGGGGGCACGCAGTTGTCAAATTATAATGTGAGATCCACGAGAGCGTGGCAGAGCACCAGTAACTCTCAAGTGGAAAATACCTCGGAGGCAAGTAAATGGGGGCAGAAAAAAAAAACTGCGAAGAATTACAGGTACGAAGCTGTCAAAATAGAAGAAGGGATCCACAAATGAGTTTCTGAGTACAGAGCATGAAAAGCCCCTCGGAAAGGCAGAAATAACTGTGAGGGATTGGAGAGCGCGAAGCTGTCGAATTAGAAGACCAGCTCCACAAATGATTACCAGAGAGCAAGAGCACCAGTAGCCCTCGATTGAGGAAAGCGCCTCAGAGGCGATTAAAAGGGACCAAAAAGTCACAAAGAAATGTGGTCCACTAAATTGCCCAAGAAGGCAAGCAAATTACAAGAATATAAGGCAGTGCACTTAGTCGAGATCAGAGTAGCGCAACATGGACAAACACTACGGTGCAAACAAAGCTAGTGAGTTAAAATCAGTGACTAGTCCAAAGTAAAGCAACTCACAAGCATGCAGAAGAAATACTTAGCACTATCCGAACAAGCAGAGAAAAAGACAGACCATTTCACACACAAACAAGACAATTGACCAAGGTAGAGCAAAAAAATCAGACACACATAGAGCGAGCACTGAATATTCAGCAGAGTGGTGCATTGCAAAATATGGTTGATGTGAAAAAATACAGTGAACCAGATTGCTGGAGGGTAACCTGGCGGCAAACAGGGGAACTCAGTGAAGTTTCACATTCAAGGTGTGATTGAGGACAAAAAACTGGCACCAGTTAGAGGAGACTAGTAAGTAACTGCCAAATTGTGCAGATCAAGTGCTTTGCACTGAAAGAGAACCCACAGAAGTAACATGGAATGGGCAGTAATTGACGAGGCGATAGATTCAAACAACTTCATGCGAGATGTGAAGGCAAGTGGGGTGGGCTATGTACACGGAGACAAGAATGTTGTAAACTTCGGTGTTGAGGTGAACGGTAAAGAAAAGAAAAAGTAAGTGATGTAGGCCGCCGCATGAAAGAGCTGCACACTCACCAATACGCGCAGAACAGAAAGTATTGGGCCGCATCAATTGCACATCGGTGACGTCGTAGATATTGCATTCGCTGTCATTGAAATCGAAGGACGAGGTGCCAGTAATCCAACGAATGGGGTAGCGAAACTGTTATTGAGGTCAGTAACACTTCTAGAGGGTAAGCACACACAGGTGAGTGCTAAAACACTAAAAGAAGATAAAGAAGAACTAACACACTGCGTAACTGCAGGCTTGGATCAAAACGAAAGCATTGCTTGGTTCAAGTGGTGGAAGAAAAGTAAACCAACTGAGGAAACGAGCAGCTTTTGATGAAGAGGAGGTGGAAGTGACCAGGAAAAGACTCAAGCAGATGTCTTTGGATGTGAATGAAGAAGGCAGCAGTGGCAGCGCATAGAAGCCAGTATTTGGCCCTCGAGTAGACAAGAAAATGCAGTGCGGCTTGCGCACCAGCAAATTTAGATTGCAATTTATCTGCATGGAGATGACGAGCAGCAACGAGATACTAATTAGTAATCACATGAACGACTGGTTACATCAAGATGGAATTACAGCGACCAAAAAAATTAAAAAATGAGAAAAATGATAGCGAATAAATCGCAGTATAGTAGTTCGATAAAACTAAGAGAACAGCAAAGATTTCCCAAAAATGAACAGACGAGCATACTGCGGAGAAGAAACAGCAGCAGGAAAAACAGCGCAATCCCTAATAAAGCCAGTAGTGCAGCGCATCCATTCCGAACAATTATAACCGCAGGAAATGTGTGCGAGGACATCAGGAGGTTCGATCAAACCAGCCTGGACATTTGTAACATAAATAAAGAAGGCGAGATGTCGGAGGGCATGGTGACCATAATGAAGTCACAAGCGCTGGAGAGCAGGACTCGCATTTGCGAGCCAAGCATTCTTCATTGCAGTTTCAACGCATGGAAAGGGTGGCCAGACGAGAAATTGCATAGTAATCACAGTAACCTCAGATACATGAGGAATCGAAGCGAAAAATGCTGGCCAGGTGCGATCAGACCAAATAACCCGATTGAATACAGTGGCAGGGGGAAGAGGATGGTTTGTGCGCAAGAGAATTGCCGAAACATGTGAAGGAAGTTGGTTTTGGACGAAGGTGAGGAGTCGGGATACGAAGAGTGGACAAACAGGATCAAAGGAGAATGCCACACATCAAACGTTAGGGGCCCGCTGAAGAATTTCACCCATGTAATTGCCAGTGGTAACTGATCCAAGAGGGAAGGCTCGGCTAAATGAGAAAGAAAACTCGACTTAAGTCAAGCTTCCGCGAAATGACCCGTGATAAGCGAGCGGAATGAACGGTGCGATGAAACGAAGCAACTGCTCTTGTTGAAAAGATATTGACGCGGCGGAATATCAAGGCAGGTAGCACAGCAGCAAACAAGCGGCACGTGGTGAGGATTGCGAGGAGGTCTTTTCGGCGGGTAAGGCATTGAAGTTCAAGAAGACTACTGTCATATATGGGAACGCGAGTGATATCAAACGAGGGATTTATGTAGAAGGAGACGTATATTTGCAAAATTTTGGTGGTGATCTCGATAGGCACTGCACAACAAGAAATGAGTGATGAATGAGAAAGATAATGGAATGCACTCACGAGAAGTGATAGTTGGCATTTTTGCTGCAAGGTAACAGAAGCCAGAAAGGGCGCTACAAATCAAAGCTGTGGGCGAAAGTATTAAATACATAGAAGGAGCCGCCGCGTGCACTGCAGCGACCGCTGACAAAAAGTAAAAAACCAAGGAAATAAAAAGCGGGGGCTACAAATTTGGAAGTATTATTAAGAAGGATAAACGCCGTGTGGCGAAAAGAATGTGCTGCACCGATCATCTGCGCATTAGAGGTGTGACCACAGCGGCGTTTGATGCAAGAAGTTCACTGTTCAAGAGTAAAAGGTATCAGATGCGGGATTTTTCGGGTACCAGGTTTGAGTGAAGTAGTGAGCCATCAGAAGGTCACATGTCAAGCGCTTTGACATTTCTAAATATGGGGAAACGATTCTCCCAAATTTGGACAAGATCAACCCTAATCGGGACAAAATTCCCACGCGAAACCGGCCATAAGGACGAGCCTTCATTACATTCAGGACTCGTAATAGTAGGCAATCCAAATGGTTGTCTTGAATTGGGCACTCTAAATGATTGCGTGCTCAAGACAATCAAAATGAATGTCCTCAATAGTAGGCAATCCAAATGATTGTCTTGAATTGTGGGCATTCTAAATGATTGTTTGCTCAAGACAATCAAATGAGTGTTTGGCAAAAAAGCATCTAAATGATTGTTTTTTCAAAAAATGACTGACTCAGACAATCATATCAATTGTTTTTTCTTCAAACTGGTGTTTGTTGTTCTCAGGCATTCACTGCGCACTTATGCGTCCCTACATGGTTTTCATTCACCTTTGCTCACATCTCTGTCAGTGTGCAGGCATATGGTTATCAAGCATATATTGAGTGGAGATTGTTTGATGCGTTTGTCGCACTCAAATGCAGATCTTAAAGGGAGCTAATGATGGTATGGGTTTGCACTACAGAGGTAGTACCCAGTGCCTTGAGTCTTACTAAGACTCAAGGCACTGGGTACTACCTCTGTAGTGGAAGGCTCCAACAAGACATATAGTAGTATATTAGTAATATACTACTATATGTCTTGTTGGAGCCTTCCTTGTTGCATTGTATCTGTTGGATATACTCCGGTACCATTCCCTTCTTTGTTCTGCTTACTATCGCTTTGACATTACCATATACACATCCGCTCCCTCTATTTACCACCGCCTCTTCTTTCAGCAGTTTATTTGTTCCGGGTCGCTTACATGCTTTGTTATAAGTACGCTCGAGTCACAGTATGCCCCTCGATTGTTTCTTCCACAATCGAGGTACAATATCTTCTATTCTACTTACAACTTCATACTTATTAGCTGTAGATTTATTCTCTCTGACAGGTATTTACAATTGATTGTTTCTTCCACAATCGAGATTTATTCTCTCTGACGCTCTAGACGAGCATAAAAAGAAAAATTTCCAATAAGAAATTTTCTACTCTACTCTTACAGAAGATTATTTTCGAGCTACTACTTCGCCTACGGTCATCAATGTCCTACTCAAACATTCTTCCCAACACTCCCAAATTTTCGGAGTCAGGGCTGACTCGTGGCATTGGTTCAAGACCCGTGTGGAACTTGTAGTAAAAGCCCGAGGACTCATAGGATACCTCAGCAGCTCTATTACAAAACCCCAGTCTAACCGTTGATACGCCAGCTATCTGGCCAGGTCTGTATAATCTAGATCTTGCTGTTTGAGCATATCTGGAGTGTACAAAGGGATACTTAGGGCTATAGTGAGTCCCAAACTGTTAGCCAAAGCTAATGGCAGTCTATTGTACCCATTCCCTAGCACCTCAAATATACCAGATCTAGTATCAGCCCAAGGTAATGAGCTTACAGTAAGTAGTATAAGTAAATGATCTCCAATGTTTGCTGTTTACCATCACAATTGTGCCCCCCAGCCTTATCACTACAATGTCCAAGCAATACAATAATGAGCTGCACAGTACTAGTAGTATTTTCAGCATTTGGCTGACCTACTAGTAATTATGATATTAAGAATTTTCAACTATCAATAGCAAGTTCTCAGATAATTAGCAATGAATAAAGTATCATAGAGTCTACACCCAATCACCCTGAGACCCTGGCATAGATGGGTGCTTCTAATTTGTCCAGTGGCTGCTCCCTGTTCATGCTCTTGCCAGTTCCTGCAGATGATTGCTGTGTACGCCAAGCACTTATTGCAGTGACTTCTCAGTTCTAGTTGTAGGAATTTATGGATAGGCAGATTTGCAAGTGCCTCTGTGTACAAAACCTGGACTGACTCATATGAACTGGAGTCATAATGTGTCAATATTGCATTGACTCATTTGTAGTACATAGTTACTGTGCATTGAGTCATTGACTGTGCTTGACTGTGCAATAATTCTAAATGACTCATAATGACTTGCCTGGACTTGAAGCAAGTCAATTCCCTTATGTAGTGTAGTATACAATTGTATGGTAT
The DNA here is from genome assembly GCA_015501585.1 of Rhodocollybia butyracea. Classification (NCBI taxonomy): domain Eukaryota; kingdom Fungi; phylum Basidiomycota; class Agaricomycetes; order Agaricales; family Omphalotaceae; genus Rhodocollybia; species Rhodocollybia butyracea. The sequence goes on from JADNRY010000814.1 coordinate 18,151, forward strand.
ATAAGTACCTAGTTTTATGGAATGAGACTCCATCGGGTTGTTGACCCAGGGCTTTACCCATCTCTACCCTCTGGTGTGCTTTTGTCCCCACATTTGGAGGATGAGCGTAACTTGTATCTGAATTTCCCCCCTTTACAACAACACTAGTCTGGTAAATGTTAGCACTATCCCTTGGAGCCAGAAGTAACAGTGCGCTTGAACAGGCCTGAACTCTGGGGAAGGTCCATCAGGCATCAATCATTTACATATTCACTTGCGGCCGGCCGGAACTCCTTTCAATAGAATGACGTCACAAAATCGACTGTGTTGCCCCCTGCGTTGACCACTGCATTAATGGCAGTGGGAAATTGACTGCGCCGGGCCTTGCCCCCGGTGTGAGGAAAGTATTACTCAACTTTTCTGGCAATTACATTATTACATCGGACAATCCACATTTTCAAGTCACTCCATCTCTCTGTACAGTTCCAACAGTACAACCAGAAAAGGCCATGATACTCCGAGCCGATTTCACAACAACATACTACTACCACCATAGCTGGGATTCCAGTGATTCCTGATTCGGATAAGGATGATGGAGACATTGGAAGACTTGATGAAAGGACATTTGGCCATTTTGGAGGCAGATACAGTGACTAGAATAGAACTGCTACAAAGTTTCAGCGCTTCAGCAATAAATATGGAAAGCCGGAAGCCCTCGCTCATTTTTGACAGCTCCGTTGATGCGAAATGTCAAGGACCCGGGACACCCCATTTAATTTTGTAAAATGATAGATAATGTTTATTATACTGTTGAATACATATAATCTCTTATCTCAGGCTTCTTAGGATTAAATTGTATCCTGCTGCCTCAGCCATGCACAAGTGTAACTTACACTTGAAGTGTTGCTGTGGTTCGGTTCGGTGCAAGAACCTGCTTTTTCGCCCAAACCTCAAACCCAAACCTCATGTTTGGTTCGCATTTTTTGAGCTTGAAACTTAAGCCCAGGTTCAGGTTTGGAAAGTTCAGGTTCAGGGGTGCACCAGGTTCTGACCGGGTTTGGTTTATAAAATGAGAAATAATACTGGGGGATGGGTGAAATTGGGATCTACAGGCATTCAGAATTAAAGTCTAGCCTCTAAATGGTCATCATGACACTTCCTGCATTTTCAGTGAGGAGCCAACTTGGGCTCAGGGAGAGTTAGACTCCAGCCAGGTCTGTTGAAGGTCTTCAAGCCTGAGCTGGGCCCCAGTAGCTACCATAGAGGGCCCAGCTTATGATTAAGTTGTCAGGCACCAGAAGCGCTCACAAGCTGCATTCCATCCACCAAAAAAGGCCTGCCTTGGTACCTCAGTGATAGGTTGAACTATGCAGTAAGTAAATCAGCCAAGGCAGTTACCAGAACATAATAAAATGAACTACCTCACACTAGAGATGTCCACGAGTCCAAGTACTTGTGGACCAAAAGGTGATACTTGTGACCCGTTGCGACTCGTGGGAAACGAGTACTTGGACTCGCAAGTACCCTACTTGCAAGTATTCCCACGACTCATACTCACAAGTACCTGCAAGTAGTTAGTACTTACAATGATAATTCATCTATTCCATAGTATTTTACTGTTATAATACCATGTAAAGGTCATGCAAGGCAGTGTCACAAGGGTATTTAATGTCCAGAATAGCACCTAATAACACTACCTGGGCACACAATAATGGTCCTTAAGTGATACAGGTATATATATACTGTTACTGTGTAGTATACTATAGTGCATATAGCCAGATTTAACTTGCTACATGTCAAGTGGACATATCAGAAGCTCAGATAATGTATGCTGCATAGAGGGGAACACATTGCAGGACATACATAAGCAGAAAAAATTTTATTCTGAGCCTAGTCAAAAATACTTCCAAGTACCTGCAAGTAGTGCAAATTTCCCTGAGCAATACTTGTGACTTGTTGCAACTTGTGGGAAACAAGTACTTGGACTTGCAAGTACCCCTACTTGCAAGTATTCCCACAAGTCAACTTGCAAGTACCTGTATGTGACTTGGACTCATGGACATCTCTACCTCACACCAGGCAATTATATCACTGGGATTGTGAGTATCTGGCCTGTCACCCTACCTGTAAAGTACCCAAATAAATATGGCCTTAAAAACTGTCCACGGACAGCCCTTTAGTCCCTGTATAGCTGTAGGTGCTAAATGTAAGCCCTATCTTATGGCCACTGTGTTATGACCCGGATCTAAATCCTATACACCCAATCTTTTTTCTTCTGTAACCAACTATGAACACTATCATTAATACTTCTACTTAACATTTTACATTCATTAGTTATTCAAACACCATTTGGGTTAATGCTGCACACATTCTTCCAGAACACCAGAATGATCTTTAACAGTCACTGCACAGTCTGCACAGTCATGACATCATTCTAGCTCCACAACTATGATGTCATCTTGCTACTCTACAATCATGATGTCATTCCATTGCTCCGCAGTTATGATATCACATCACTGCTCCACAGCTATGACATCATTGCATAGCCTCTTTACATCAATGACTCAATATCAGTCATTGCACAGCCAGATATCTGAGTCAACTACGGTTCCGCATACATGACTCAATATTAGTCATTGCACAGCATTACATAGTCAGACTGACTCATCCGCAGTATTTCCGCAGTTATGACTCAAATCTAGTCATTCCGCAGCATTTCCTAACTAGTACACATTGCACAGTATATAAGTAGTCTAGATTTACCAATGTACATTAGACGTATTATTTTTCTTAAATCCAAACCCCCACTTGTTTGCTGTTATCACTTGTGTGAATCACCAGACCAACTCATTGTATATTGTTGAGCTATCTCCAAGTTACAATACACATTTATACATCTTGTTGAGCTAACTCCAAGTTGTATCCACTAACATTCACCTGTTGAGCTATCTCCTAGTGAATACTTCTTTAATTGCCACTTGTTGAGCTATCTCCGAGTTGCAACTTCCTATTACTTGTTGAGCTATCTCCAAGTATTAGACATCACACTCACTATTACTTGTTGAGCTATCTCCGAGTACTAGACACCACACTCACTATTACTTGTTGAGCTATCTCCGAGTACTAGACACCACACTCACTACTACTTGTTGAGCCATCTCCGAGTACTAGTTCTGATCCATATTACTGCTTGTTGAGCTATCTCCGAGGGTAATTCTTATTATTATTATTTGTCGAGCTATCTCCAAATAATAACTTCTGTGAGTTTTGTATTACAAACTAGTTACTAACTTTACTTGAGCCTAGTTGTTTGAGTATATATTTTTTTGCCTAGCGGTTTCAACGAACGGAAAGGCTTGCTCTATAATCTCATTAATTTCTCTTATCATTTTTACTGCCAAGTTACGTACTGTGAAGGTTTGGACGAGACTATTGATCGAGTCATAACACACTGTGGGCTACAGTCCAGCTCACTAGTGCAGACCGGTAATCAATCAATGAAAAAGTTAAAACCCCATAGATGACCATTGACTTTAAATGCTAGAGCAGAAGTGCTACTCCTCGGACCTCTGGTGAGTGTTTTACAATGAAGCAATTGTAAATTTGTTGTTCCCAAAGTTGGTTATAGCTTGTTCCTCCTCACTCACGGTGAGAGGTCTAAACTGGGGTGAACTTAGAAATGGCTTACACAACCACACCAAACACACACACAACTTATTACTCAGTTCGGGTTTTTAGTTCAGCCAAATAATATATATTTTAAACTTCAATCTATTCAAGTGCTTCCTTGCTACACTGAGTGTTATTTCACTAAGTGCCTTCCCTTTCAAAGTACAGACTTATTTAAGCTGATCCCCAAGCTCTGAGCTGTCAAACAAATACTATTCCTAAGTCCCTTGGTAAAATCACAAATTAACACAAGTCACAACTGACCAGAGGGTGTCCCTATAACTCAGACAGAGCTCTGACTGCAGCCTAACTGTGGTTTGAAAATAATAATCAAAGTCCTGTCTAAGTCTTTGTCTTAACTTCTCTGCACTCAGTTCACACTTTCTGTCTCTTTACTTCAAGTTCAATTGCTTGTCAATTTCTCTCTGTAAATCCCAGTCTTTATATCAATTCAATCTTTTAGTAGTAGCCTGATAAGGAGCTGCTACACCTGGTGGGGGTAAGAAAGAATGCTTTTCTCTTCATTTCCTTGCCTTTTTATACTCCTAGGTCCTTGAAATTTTCTTAATTAAGGTACCATGGGTTGGTAAGACTCTCTTGGCTTGCCAAGAGCCAAGAAGATAAATCTCATGTTGCCCTTGTTAGCCATAACTGAGCTTATAAGTGTTCTCCTGGTTTCTACACTGTCCCCAGGGCTCTATATCATTGTCTCATGGGTCCTCTACCCATATTACACCTTTTCTACATCTTTTATTTAATAAGTAACGGAGGGGAGGGAAGAACGATGCATTCCCGATGAGTGGTTCGACTTTGATGCGCTTTAAGCGCCGGGCGGTCCGTCCGTCCCGCGGTTTCAAGTTTGCGGCGTCGTTCCGTATCTCCCCTTTTCTCTTCTCCTCCCGGGTCCTACCGGGTACTTGTATACATGTGGACCGTCCCGTAGGTCGGTCCGAATAAATTTTATTATAGGCATGTCGCTAGGACGCGCCCCGCCTTTCTTTTACTGCCGGCGCCGGGCCACTTTGATCCCGGCGCCTAATTCATCACTAATCGTCTAGTTTCTCTCTGTGGTTCGTTCCAGGAACCAGTGCTTCGATTCTCTTACTTTAAACGGATATGGGTTCGCATTATGCTTGCCCTCATTCGTCTCTCTTAATCTATTTTAATCCTGTCTTGTATATCCCTGTATAGGACTTTTTGTAGTAGGTAGTATTAATTGAATAGACTTTAGATCTGGCAAGCCTAAAATCAATCTAGGTAAATCAATTTGATTGATTTTGAGTTTGTGGGTCAACGATGCATCCTTGCACAGTAATGTAGCCTCTTAAAACATAGTGTATCTCCCTTCAAATGGGTTTCTACATACTAGATACCTGAAGTGGACCTTCAAAGTGTCTAATACATAACGTACCCTAGGTAGTGACATGACGTGTTTCACGGGTCTTTAAATGATGACATTTCGCTTGAATTTCGGCGTACAGCGTAATTCGGCGTGTCAACGGTCTTGAAGTACTCGGGAATCAGTCATATGCTGGCAGCAGCCAGTGTCTCCAAAAAATCAAATCAATGATTTTGTTTCATGGATTTGGCCAGGACCCACAGCTTCATGATAAGTATGCTTTATACTGTATACCTCACTGTAAAGACATATTCTTACTGTTTCACTGCTACATTTTACAAACATTACATGCATTAGCCTGTCCTGTGAAATAGTTAAACAAGTACTACACCCCGAATCTGTTCCACTCAGGTCCTCCTCCCACAGGCAGAGGAACGTCAGAAAAGTCAGACCACTGAGGCCACGCCTTGTACACGCGCAGACATGTTGGCCTAGCAAACACTATTACTACATTAGGATAGAAGCTCAACTTACAGTACTATGAAATAATCTCAGCTAGATAGAAGAATCTGCTCAAATTAGTCCCATTTACAGTTTATGAGTTATAGTTCAGCAGGGACTGGATACAACTTGCCTACATTTACATTTCCGATGCCCACGCCGCGCCCGTCTCCCCTGCTTCCTCCATGACTCTAATTACTCGTCTGTGCCTATGTTGTTTTCCACGCGAACGCTCCTACCGTACCACTCGCCACCCATACCCTTCAAGACCCCCCGTGTCCCTTCGCGCCAAGGCCTGTTCCCACACACACTCTGTATTACTCGCCGCCTCACACTCTCAGATATTCTTACCCTCATATTTCCGCTTATTACTACTCTTGGTCTACTTACCAAGTTACTTCTACTCTTGCTTCTATGGTATTCACCCTACGCCTCACGCTCCCCCTACTTCACTTTTTACTAAACACTCAGTGTCTGACAATACCCATGTACAGTGAGGCCTGGCACAATGCTACAAAGGTTGTAAAGTGTGGGACAGACACTCATACAATATCTGTCATTTGAGCGTTTCTCAAAGGTCTCTTCTTTATTACATGTGATAGACACTGAGCGCTAAGCCTGAGGTTTCCGAGGTCTTTGATACCATATTCAGGTCAATCAGCGAGACTCAATTGTTCAGAATGATAGAAATCATTATGTGACAGGCGAGGCCTTCCGGCTTTCCTTAAATAAACTCATCTATTTCATTCTGGCCAACCCAGGTGCAAAAGTATGAAAGTGATAGAAGCGGACTGGCCGGAGGAAGTGGTATAGCAACTAAATGCCTAAATAAAAAATTTATTGGACACAAGCCTTGGTTGGGGAAGACAATGGATCAAGTATTTTCAAAGTATACATAACCCTAATTCGAGTGTAATCGCAGATCCACACACTCCTGCCAAGCTGTTCCTTCAACAAATTGCGTGAAATCCAGCTTTGTCGTACCATTCCTATGAATGACAAGTGAGTTTGTGGAAAATACAGGCCATGATGCAGCCAAGGTGGGACCCAGAGTATTGGTTGAGCCCTTGAGTTCAATAGCCACCCATCTTGACCAAGTGAGCCTTCTCCAAGTGCTTTCTTCAAAGTATCATCTGGAGTGGTCTGTTTAGCGACCGTATTTAGATCTTGTAATCAGTGGATAGAGGCAAGCACGTACCTCAAAGACACGGATTGATGTATCTCGAGAACCAGAGACAACTCGCCTATGGTCAGGTGAGAAGTCAACAGAGAATACTGCATCTCGGTGCCCTGTGAATGGACCAGCTGCAAGGCTGCTGGTCTCTGGATCCCACACACGCACAGTTGTGTCCAGAGATCCAGACGCAAGCCACTTTCCATCCCGGGAGAAAGCAATGGCCCTGCCCTCATCAGTATGCCCTTCCAACTGCTTATGATCTGATGACCCTAAATTGAAGAGGTGCACCACACCATCCTTCCCAGAGGCCCGTCAGTGAC
>JADNRY010000815.1:0-25119 GCA_015501585.1 Rhodocollybia butyracea
GACGAAACACGACGATGGGTACCAGTGTGCGGCTACTCGTATTGTAAGCCCTTCCAGTGTAGAAGGCGCTCTTGGCGTACCTATTGAAGAACGGGCCTTTGTGAGTCGAATTAATCTATTCAACAAAGACTACTAAGCGTTTGTCTAATGAACTAATAACGAACACAGTACGCAGAACGCATATCACCAATCAACTCTGTCCCCGAGGTCCTCTTCCACGTAAACTTCAAGGCAACCAGCTCATCTACGACATTCGAAATCACCTCACGCTCGACAGCCAAGTACGCTGGCTATGGGACAAATTCATGTTGGTCTTCTACCCTCTGTCCCCAGGCGAATATGTCACGTATTTCCTCGGGCCCGCAGATAGCCACGCCGCTGCGTATCACTATAAGAGGCTAAGGCTTGCTAAACACCATGACCCGTATATTCTCTTTGTGCGGTTTGCACATACCATCTTTTTTTACAAGACTAGGATCTCTGGCGTATCTGAACCCGATGATACTCTCCCGGAGCTTGTGCAATCAAAGCAAGAAGAGACAAGTGAAGGCGACAACTCTGGTGATGAAGAAGGTGGCTCAGATGGAACCTCGTCTGGTTCGGAGGAAGAACAAGATAGTCCCGTAGTTTTCAAGGCGCTGTTCGAAGAGGCAGAAGGTATGTTGAATTCGAAGTACCGAAGTGAATTACTCTGGCTGCGTATATTTCAACGTTTGAACTGTAGCACAAGGAACGGAACTTTCTGGAGAAATGGGAGACCCTTGTTGGGTCGTATCACCCTGACAGGAAGCGGATCGCAGAGACCGCTGCTGAGTATCTCGAACGCAATCCTGCTGTTGGACTTCGTCCCGACTCTGTTTTATCGTATCCGGGATTTCGGATCTCATAGTTGTTTCCGTGTATTTTGTGTCTGTTCAATATGGATGTTTGATTTAGTGTATGATATTAGGCTCACTTGGGAGTTGATGTTTTTTTTACCTTTCGAATAATGTAGAGCTTTGTTAGTCCTTTGGTTTCCGCATTTATCATTGGAAGTACATGGGCTGGCAATACAAAAAACTTGGATTCGATGCTTTGCCTTCCTGTCCCAATCTCGATGCTACTCTGGACTTCATATATATAAAAGGTAAGTCAAGCAAAGACCAGCGTGAATAGAATTCAAAATCAGCAAAAATTAAGAAACAGTCGAAATATCTAAACCCTAGTAGAACAAATGTAGCAGCAATACGATATCCACAGTCCCGGAATCCTTCATACAATCCGTCCGTAAAAACACTAACCCGGCATACTCAGACCCCTCGTTATCGATTTATCATCAATCAAATCCAACGCATACCCCATCCCACCATATGTACACTCGAACTCTTCATTCTCAACCCTGCTCTCGCTTCCCCTTCAAATTCCTCCTATACCAATCATCCCCAGCCCTCGCCCTCGCCCACAGAAAACATCCATAAACCTCGCCTCAGCCTCGGTGCATACTTCTCCCAGCTCGTCATATATTCATGCGCGTCAGAGAGCCCAGAGTGCCCAGAGAGCTCGATATCCGGAACCCGTTCTTTCCAATCCGCAGCAAGCATTTGTAGGCGACTCGTACAGCGCGCGCGGCATTGGACGGAGGAGACAAGACCATAGTGTATTGAAGATCAGTCGGACCGAAACGGGTTTAGGCCTCAGGAGAAGGTGATATGTATGCTGGGACCAGCAATGGGATGATGAGGGAGAGGGAGTGGCAGTAGTGTAGCAAGCTGAGAGAGGCGTTCGGGATGGGCGGAAAAGGATCAAAAGTTGAAGGTGTCAGTGTCGTCTCATGACCGTAAGGGTTTTGGGAGAGGAAGACGATGGCGATGGGAAATCTCGACGTATCGAAAACGTTTCCTACGAGCGAATTTCGACACGATGCCATATCGGAGATTATCGATTACTTATGGTCGTACGCGTAATCCTCGAGTGGCAGATGGAATAGAGTGAGAGAGTTTGGGTGAAAGTTTCCGGGCCACGACTGGCCAGTATATCCTAAGAAAAGGTCAGTCCTCATAAAAAAACGCCCAGATTGAACACACCTCGTCAGGAAATCCTCAGCCCATTCAAACCCGGTAAAACTAAAACAACCTCAGACAGAATCTCACCGCCTATTTTTCCAGCGTAATGTGGAAGAAAAAAACGCGCCGTGAAATCAATTTGAGGGGTCTACATGGCCAGGGATGTCGATGAACCCAAACAGGACAAGGTCAGTCAAGGCATTACACACGGTGCGAGGTTGTACATGGTGGACATGAAAAGGTAGCCGAGTTGTACTGTCCATTCCACTGCTTTGATTTCGGGATGCTCCATCTGCGCAAAAGTAGAGGTAGGGAACTTTCTGTCTCCTCGAGACGGCGAAAAGGCATATAAATCCATGTCCCTATCAATTTCCACCGAACAATTTCCACCTCAGCTCTACTCTCCAGTGCCGCAGGCAGACCGCATCGCTTGGCGTTAAAGCGTTTTGAATACCAGCCAGCGAGGTCAATCCGCAGGTCCTCGATATCTCGATGCTGGTTGCATGACTTTTTGTGCGTGAGAGTTAGAAGCAAAGAGTTTATCCCGGTCCGCCGTTAGTCCGCTCAACATAAACAAAGGCAGAAAATATATACATTCAAACGACTAAAGTACGGATAGGATATACTGCAATACATGAACGCACGAGTGGAAATTGCACATCCTAGTCAACTAGCATTACTTTGGTCACTTCGCTGACCGGGATGGGGATCCAGCTGGACGCTTAGGCGGAGGTTGATTCGACGGCCCAGCTTTGCGCTTATGCCCAGGCTGAGGTGGATTGTTGTCAGAATCAGATCCACGGCTGGCTGGACGCTCGTCATGATGGGGTTCAGCGTCCGCGTCAGGGCTAGCTTGAATGGATGAATGTATCTGTTGTCCTGCCTTGTACAGCACACCCTTTGGCTCAGTACCAGAACCTTTCGCCACCTTGTTCTTCAGTGGATTTTGGAGGACACCTCTATATTCCACCGGCTTCGAAAACCTCCCTTCGAGCACCCGGAATGTGAATTCAACGTCGTTTGTCTGTGTGGATGCCGTTCCCGACGGTGCCGGTGGATGTTGACCGTATAGGCTACCCGTGATGCCGAAGACTTCGACATGGGGCAACGCGTGCGCTAGAAACGCGTGCGCAAGGCGGGCTATATCCTCAGCCTTTGTCGACGCATCTAGAGCTACCTTCTTAGTAAAGGTAAAACCTGTGATCCAGTTCCCAGTATACACTGGATTATACCCAGCATTCAGCTTCTCGAGCTTACCATCAGGCATGAGCGAGTTCGGTAATGCAGGATAAATCCGGTTGCAACTCGGAGAACTGGCCTTGTTCTTGTTCCCTTGTCCGCTTGTACACCATACCACGTGTCTCTATCCTCCCGTTATCTGGCTCTCTTTCCAGTGGGTTTACCAGGACACCTTGGTACTTCACGTCGGGGTTTTCGTCCAATTCAAACTCAAAATCAACCACAAAGTGCGTGTTTGTTGTTCCGAGGAGGTTATTGACAGTCAAATGTTTTTTTATAGTTAGAGGACAACTTTGGCTTGTCGGTGCCGAAATCAATGTGGGCCTGGGGAAAAGCTTGCTTTAGAAGCTGCTCCGCATGGTTTACTACAGCATCCGCGTCTTCGTTTCTTGTTTTTTTTGTGTCATGCATCGGAGGTACCTTCCTGAAAAACGTAAGGTGTGTGACAACCTTCCGCTCTTGCGCACCCGCATGCTCAGCCCTGTCAGCTCGTCCATGTATTGCATGAACATCGTCCCGGGCACCCAGGCTACCGAACACCATATCGCGCGCCGCCAAGTCAGACTCGGAACGCCCTGGTATCCTACCACGAATAACCTACATTGAAAATTAAGCCATTAATGTGTATTCGAATCGAATCAATTTGGTACTCACGGCGATAGGCGTTGCCCATGCGCAACTGAAAGAGGCGATGAGAAGAACCGACGCGTAGGGAATCGTGAGGAGCATTCCTGTGCTGCGCGAGAGGGAGTCGAAGTGTGTGTGTGAGGGAATAGAATTTGTACGAGGATTGTACGAGAAGGAGTACGAGAAGGAGTCTGAGAACCTGAGGGAGTAGAAGTTGTGCGACAGAGATTTGGGATGCCAAAGTAGGCGAGAGGACAAAGCGGGGACGAAGCGGGGACGAAGCGGCAGTGAGTATGCGAGAGATAAACTCGAAAGAATAGTGTCGAATGGATGGATAGGGATTTTCGTGCCAACTCTGACCAGCAGAGCGATTTGACTTTGCCAGAAGTGGGGGGCATTTGAACAGGTCAAGCGATCTTTATGATCGCGGGTTCCAATTTCCAAAACATTCCCAATTGCAAGGGACATCATCCAATTCCACAGCCTTCAACTCGGATTTATCACTTAATTTATCTCTAATTTATTCCTGTTTATTCTTGCCAAGCTTTGGGTAGATGGTTTCAGCTTTTGTTGCGCAGAGATCTTTGAAACGATAGTTGATGATTCCGAGTACAGTACGTGCGGGGAGTGCTGGAAATCAGTCAGACCAAAAAGGAAGAGGTGCTGTTAGCTTGATGTGCATACTGGGACCTGCGATGGATGTGGTAATGGCAATAGTGCGCCATATCGTCGATAGAAAGCTGAGCGAAATAGTTCAGGATGGGCGGAAAATGATCAAAAGTCGAAGTTTTTGGTGTCATCTAATGACGGGAGGAGAAGACGGTGGCGATGGGAAGAAACCTCGACGGACTGACAGCGTTTCCTACAACTTGCGAATTTCGACACGATCGATTATAGATGCCATACGGTTGTCCTCCTGGGAGAATTGAGCGAAGAACGGGCCACGACTAACCAATATATCCTAGGAAACAAGTCAGTCCTCATAAACAAACGCACAGACACAACAAATTGAACGCACCTCGTCAGGAAATCCTGTGGTATATCTAATCCTCAAACCCAGTAAAATTACAATAACAGTACACGTAGTCTCAAAGCCTATTCCTCCAGCGTAAAATCGTAAATCAAAACAAAAACACGCGCGTTGCATATTAAATTTGAAAGGGAGAAGCTCTGACCTGAGAGCATCCACATCCTTGACCGAATCCGGGAAGAAATGTCTATCGAAACGTCGATTTGAGATACACATGGCGCGGAGATGCGGCGAACGGGTGATGTCGACGTCCATGTCGATGAGCGCTGAACTTCAATCTTTCAATGCTGGTTACACGACATGACTAGGACTGTCAATTGAGCCGCTCCGTAAATATGTGCATGAGAGTTGGAAAGCAAACAGCTTATCCCGGTCCGCCGTTAGTCCGCTCACCTAATTTACCAAGGCCCAGAAAATATCTGCATTCCCAAATCTTCAAACGACTGATGATAATATAGATATTGTATACTTCAATACATAAACATATACCGCAGCTACTATCATACGTCCTAACATCACTTTTCTTCTGTCTTTACTGGCTTTATGTCAATCTCGGGCGTGACTCTGTGTGCAGACTGAACTGGCGACTTCGACGCGGATCCAGCTCTCTGTCGCTTGACGTCGTGATCACCAGAGTCAGCTTCAGCTTTCCGCTTCGGTCCTTCCACACCGGGGTATATTAAAACCTTACTTCCTTCCTTCCTCAGTCCACCTATCAGTCGTTCACTGTACATTTTACCCGTACCTTCCGCCACGTTGCTTCCAAGTGGATTTTTCAGGACGCCTGTGTATTCTACAGGGTCCGCATAGGTAATGGTTCCTTCCTTCCTTGGTTCAAACCGCTGGAATGTGAACTCGACGTCCTTTATCTCTAATGAGTGAGCGGAATTCATTTCCGATGGTTGATTGGGCGATGGTCGGTTCTCGAGCAACGCTTGCTTGTATAGCTTGCCTGTGAGGCCGAAGACTTCAACGCGGGGCAACACCTTCGCGATAAGCGCCTGCGCCCCCCGTGCTATTTTGTCTGCATCCTTCATCGCCTCCTCATCCGTCTTCTTGCGTGGAACTACCATTTTAGTATAGGTAAAGTCTGTGATCCAATCCCCAGTATACACAGGCTTATAGTCAGGATTCAACACAGCAAGTTGACCCCCAGGCATCAACGAGTTCGGTAACGCAGGATAAACTCGGGATCGTTCCCTGTACAATATACTGCGTGTCTCTGTCACAATACTGTTGATCTCTGGTCTTTCCAGTGGGTTTACCAGGACACCTTGATACTCCACGTTGTCCAACCTGAAAATGAAATCGACGATGAAGTGCTGCCTTGACTCTGGATGGGCACCTGCCAAGGTGAGACGTTGATATCTAGAGCTCAGAGCTTTCTGGTCGGGGATTTTAACCCGTCCAAAGCTACCTCTAGAAGAGCTATCACCTGGGATGCCACAGTTTTTGCGTCCTTTGATGTTGACTGACCTAGCTTCCTGACAAATTTAAAGCCTGTGACCTCCCTCTGCTCTGCTTGGTGTGCACCCGCATGCTCACTGTCGGCTCGTCCATGTATTGCGCGAACGTCACGCCGAGCACTCAGGCTATCGAAAGCTAGACCGCGAGCATCCAATGAGCCGATTTCCGCTCTCGAGTCCAAATAACGCCCTTCTGTCTTATCGCGAATGACCTATATCAGAATTAGGCCTTTAGTGCGCATTAGAATCAGAACATTTGGGTACTCACGGCGATAGGTGTTGCCCATATGCAACTCAAAGAGGCGATAAGAAGAACGGAAGCGTAGGGAATAGTGAAGAGCATTCCTTGGGTGTGCAAGAGGGCCAGAAGTGTGCGAGAAGAGTAGAAATGCGCGAGGGAGTGGAAGCCTGCTAGAGGGAGTAGAAGTGCGCGAGAGAGTAAAAGAGGGAGTAGAAGCACGCGAGAAGCAGTAGGAGTGGAGAGCCTGAGAGAGTAGAAGTTGTTGTGCGAAAGTGAGCCGTGATGAAGGGAGTAGAAGTTGTGCAAGAGGGAAGTGTAATGATGAAGTATGCGAGGGAAACCAGTGATGATAAAGTCGTTGAGAATGTGAGAATGAGAGGTAAAACTCGAACGAACAGTGTCAACGACGACTAGAGCGAGATTTTCGTGCCAACTCTGACCAGCAGAGAGAGATTCGACTTTCCAGAAGGGGGGAACACTCGACGAAGTCAAGCGATCCTTATAACTTGGGTCTCAAAGTCAGGGATATCATCCACAATCCGGATCCACTGCCTTTTACCTCTTTTTACTCGGATTTGTTCGTAATTGATTCCCGCCAAGGGGCGGAGGGTTTTAGCACTGTTTTAGCCTTTGTTGCTCAGAGATCTTTGAAATGATGCCGAGCGCAATGGAGCTCAAGTTCGTACAAGAGCCCAGCGAATAAGTATACAGATACTCGATACGGGGTTGGCTTTGTTGAACGAGCAGAGGAATCTGTAAACGTATCTCGAGCTTGAACTCATGCCCAGGATTCCGCTATGGGACAGATAAAATCGTCACTGTCGTGACGATACTGGCGCAGAAAGGGAGGGAGGTCCGCGCGCGCTCATGTGAGGAATGACTAGACTGGAGTAGATCAAAACTATCTGAACGACAGTAAGATGATGATTCGAACGCAGCTCGATTCTTCATTCCCTTGAATTAGGATGGAGCTTGGTCATCTCGTTGGTTACCAACCTCAAACACTGAGAAGCGATGGAATTTTGATAGTGAATGCAGAAAGGATACTGTTCAGAGTGGGTAGTTGGAGTTGTGTTTTTATACTTATCTTTGAGATTTTAGATTTGTGTATCCCGAATAGCAAAAGGCTCAGTGTAACAGGGCGTCCCACACCACTACAGAGAAGGAAGAAAGTTACCACATTTTCTTCTTTGAAGGTCGACGAGGGGTAGGGTTGGACTCGTAAATGTATACATGGTAGTAAACTATTGTAGAGAGAGAAGAGCGGTAGCGGGGATAACGACGAAAAACTAGTGAAAAACTATCACTGCTTACTAGTACCAGGAATTCAGAGTATCCGACACTACAGCGCTCCACACAACTCGACATATCACTCTGCGTTACACCAATATACCACAATCATCATACCGCTCCTCTCAATATCGTTCAAAGAATCATACACATCGCCAGCCTCCTCCTTCAATCGATTTTGAAATACCATAGTAAACACCCTCAAGCAGTCCACATCAAACGCTGATGTCCCGTAGTGCAGAGCTGGTCAGGGATCCATCGAGATTGGACCATTTCCACAACGGACGTATCGTTAAAAGTCATTGCAGTGTCAGCACTGACATTCAGCAACCTGAGAGATTTGAGTCTCGGGATAAGGGGGGTGATCTGAGGACGAAGAGAACTGGAACGATGGCCGTGAAGACTTTCAATGAATTTAGACGATATAGGACTGAATTGGGGAGGGATGTCCCGGTCGTCGAGTGTAAAGTCTCGGAGAGTAGGGAGAAGGATAAGGAGTTCGACGAGGTTGGAATCGGAGAACGGCAAGCTCTGAATAGAGAGCGTTGTCAATGGAAAAGATGACCGTCGTACAAAATCAATGAAAGGCCCAAAATTGGTCCATATCTGGTCTACTGGGTCTAGATCATCATCTTGTGGTTTTTTTTTAAGATGTAATATCTTGAGTGAAGGAAATTCAAGGAGTGGTAATATTGACGTATTAGGGTAAGGCCCATGGGAGTCCCCATTCCATTCTTCATGGCATATGGTCAAAATGTCCAGCCTGGAAGAGCGGGATATGATAGGTGCAGGACAAGTTGGTGCAGACCATGTGTCCTCTATCTCCATCGAAGATAGTTTAGAGCATCTATCAAAGACATTTGCAATGTCATTGGTATGATAGATAAGACAAAAGTCCATGTGAGACAGCTGCGAGAAAGGAAAATCCCAGCTGAGATCAAGGAATGGTACTTTCAGCTCCCTGAGGAGAGGCGCTGTATCAGCAAATAGAGCAAGTTCCCTAGGTTCAATCTCGTCCATGATATGCAATGTATTCAGGATAGGGAAGGAGACTGATGATAAATCCTGAATAATGGTACTGATGCCACAAAGTCCACCAGTGATAGTGAGGAACTGACAGCGAGAGAATTGGGCTAAAAGGTGCTTGATACAGGGATGAAGCACCTTTGGCTTTTTCTGTAGAAAAGGATATTCATTTATAGCAAGATCGATTGTCATTGGCGATTGCTGAGATCGTTCGATGAAGTTGTACAAGGGGGAAAAAAGCTCCAAGTGGTTGTTAAGTTCATGATCGTCCCTAATCTCACCAGTGTACCCCCAATTCCAATACACCGTTATCCGAGACCATATTGCAGGCAAAGAGAGTGCGTTCCTCCGCCAGCGCAGGCAAACACTGCTGATCACTATTGCAGGCTTGCCTCTGAGGCCACGAAGAGTCCAAGAAGCTTCTTCTCCATAAAGCGATTGAAAAAAATCAAAAGTGTTCGTGTCACAGCAGACATCAAAGATGTACTGTAGAATCTCGTCGGGAACTTTACGAATTGGAGAAAGCAGAGATTGAACTTGAGTTGCGTACGTCCGTAAGCGTTCCTGTTTCTCCGTGGTACGAAGCCTACAAGACCTCAAACGGTGATCATCTGTTTCGTAATCCTGCAGATCTCGTCGGACATTTTCGAGGATTGTCGCAACTTCATCTGGCTGGACAGAAGTAGGACCAGATTCTGAGCATAGTCTGTTATAGAGTGCAGGAAAATCGACAGATACGCGAGGACTGAACGTGTTTCTTCCGCAAAAAGAGCAGTGACATGGTGGCAGGCAAAGAGATATTAGACGCTCAATTTGAGAAAAGCGCTGGCACTCAGTTCATTTCGGACACGACCCAGTTCCGACCAAGGTTCGGATACTTCACTCTGTCTTGATTCTGTCTCTAGGACCACTGAACGTTTCTTCATGGAATTCCATCTTTCCAAGTCTTTATTCCACTGCCCGGCTTTTTCATGCTTTCAGTACATATTCTTATTTCTCTGAACTCTAGTTACGGATCCATTGAATACGGATCCTAACCTGGCATTGAAGGGGCCAGCGTAAATCTGGTATGGACCTCGGTGTTTGCATCTTCACTGCTCTATTACCTTGCCCCATATTCTAATGGCTTCGCAGAATAGCTTAGACACTGATCGTCACCGAACTACCGCGTCATGCTCAGTATATCAACAGCAGTCGAGAAGGTCGAGAGAATACGATCGAAGATGATCGAATTATGAATTATTGGTAAGTAGCTAAAATCAGTACGTAGAAACAACTCAAATATCCAAAACCTAGTAGAACATACTAGCAGTACCATATCCACAAACCCAGAATCAATCATATAATCCCTCCGCAAAAAAACACTAACCCAGCATACTCGAAATCCTATTATCCTCAATCAAATTCGAAGCATACTTGAGCCCATCTCGCTCACACATTTGTTCAAACTCTTCATCCCCCTACTCCTTCCACCTCTCCTTCAAATTCCTTCTACACCAATCATCTCCAGCCTTCGCCCCCAGCCACACAGACGCATCTACAGCTTCACCTCCCTCGCCCTGGCGCATACTTTTCCCAGCTTGCCGTCATGGAATATCCAGTAACCAATCTCAGCGAACATTCGTCGGCGACTCGTGCAGTATGGGGTTTGACGGAGGACACCAAGACCACACGGCGAGGGTGTTAGGAATCAGTCGGACAAAAGTAGGTTTGGAAGAGGCTGATATGCATACCGAGACTGCAACGGAATGTGGTAATGGCAATAATGCAACAGGAGTAGCGTTGATAGAAAGGTGAGAGAGAGCGTTTGGGATGGGGGGAAAAGGATTGAAAGTTGTGTTGACGGTGTTGAACGTTGAAGTATGGCCGCGAGCTTGAGGGGTTGCGGCAGAGGAAGAACTATGGTGGCTGCGACGATGACGACGTTTCCTACAAGGCGTTTGGCTAGAGGATGCGAGTTTCGACAGGTCAAGGTCATACTTACTACCAGCGATTATAGGCGTAATTCTCGATTGATTCATAGCTGGAATGGACTGAAGTGAAGTGAGAGAGTCGGATGAAGAATCCCGTGCCAAGACTGACCAACATATCCTAATAGTAACCTAAGTAGGAAAGAAAAAAGTCAGGCATTACAAACCAGTACATCGAAACACACCTTGCTAGGAATCATTTCGTATATCTATCTGCAGCTCTTTTATACCCAGAAAAACCACAACCGTATACAAAATCTCAACACCCCAGTGCTCCAACGTTAACATGATATTGAACGAACGGGTGCGTTGAACGTTGAGCTTTGAGAAAGTCTGGACTCTGCATGGCCAGTATGTTGATGAACCGAAATTTTTTGTAGAGATCGTTCAAATGAGAATGCTGAAAAGCAAGATGACGCACTCAGGCATATTCTCCAGTCCCACAGAATTCCGACTCCACAAAGGTAAATTGCTGAAGAGATGAGAAGGGTCACCGCGTCACTTGCCTTTTGGATATGAACGAGAAGATTTCACCAGGTCAATCTTCGCTTCAAGCTTCAAAGAGTTCAAAGCTTCGTCTTCGATGCTGGCTACAGTGACTGTTGCTGTTTAGAACAGTTGTTCTTGCGTAGATTTTTCACTAGAATTCAAGGTATATGAGAGTTGGGAAGCAAGCAACTTATACCGGTCCGCCATTAGTCCGCTCACGTAATTTCGCATTGACAGTCCTAAATCTTCAAACGATATCCTATACATAGCAACTATTATAAGTCCTAATATCGCTATGGCTTGACAGCGCCAGCTTTGGGTGGCTTGGCGTTGGAAGTGCCAGCTTTGCCTCCTTCCGCAATAGGAAAAATCTTGTCTCGTCCGAGTCGCACTCCCCTGTACACGAAACCGTCTGGCACAGTGCCCTCCTCCACCTTACTTCCCAGTGGATCACTCAGGACGACACTATATAGCGTATTTTTCCTCCCTCTGCTCGTTAGTTCTTTCAACCGGAATGTGAATGCGACTTCCTTTCCCGATGTCGTTTCCTTTGCGTCTGACGGTTGATTATATAGACTGCCAGTGATGCCAAAGACTTCAACACGGGGCAATGCATACGCCAAAAGCGTCTGTGCCAGGCGTGTTATTTTCTCCGCATTGATACCTGCTGTCGCCTGATCTAGAGTTACCTTCTTAGTAAAGGTAAAATCTGTGATCCAATGCCCAGTATACATAGGCTTATACTCGGGATTCAACTGCACAAGTTTACCCCCAGGCATCAGTGAGTTCGATGATGCAGGATAAATCCGGGATCCTTTTGAATCGTACACAATACCGTGTGAGTCTGTAATGATACCATTCTTCTGTGGTCTTTTCAGGGGGTTTACCAGGACGCCTTGATACTTCGTGGTTTTGTCCAACTCGACCCCAAAACTGACAATGGAGTACTCTTCTGTCTCGAGATAGATACCGGCATCCTGGGTACCTGTTCCCCGATCCATCGAGACAAAATCATGGGGGATTTCTCCAATATCAGGAAAAGCTTTCTTTAGAAGGAGTCCTGCTTGGCGCACTACTTCGAATTGGTCTTTGTCGTTTAGCGGCTTTTCCTTATCTGTCGGACGTTCCCTGCTGTAAAAGGCCAAGCTTGTGACAGCCTTGGCACCCTCAGCGCCGTTGGTTCGTCTATGTATCGTGTGGACGTCACCCCGAGCACTCAGGCCATTGAAAGCTAGGCCGCGAGAATCCAATGAGCCGATTTCCGTCGTTCTCGACTCCAAGTAAGGCCTTTGTATCTTATCGCGATTAAACTATGTTGAAATTAATCCTGGTGCACTTTGGAATCAAACTAGTTACTCACGGCGATAGGCGTTGCCCAAACGCAACTGAAAGAGGCGACGAGAAGGACGGAAGCGTAGGGAATAGCGATAAGCATTCCAGTAGTGCGTGAGAGGGAGCAGAAGCGTGCAAGAGGGATTGGAACTGTGCGAGAGGGAGTAGAACCGAGTAGAAGAGTGCAAGAGGGAGAAGAAGTGTGCAAGAGGAAGGAGCGATGATGAAGTTGGGCGAGAGAGGTGAACTCGAAAGAAGCGTATCGAGAGGAGCGAGATTTTCGTGCCTACTCTGACCAGCAGAGTGATTTGACTTTCCAGAAGTGGGGGAGCGCTCGAACAAGTCCAGTGATCTTTATAACATGAGTTCCAAAACATCTCAAACTTCCAATTGCAGGGACATCATCCATAATCCACTGCCTTTTACTCTAGTTTCACTCCGATTTCTTTTACTTATCTATTCCTGCCAAGCTTTGGTACATAGACACAGGGTAGACTAGAGTAGACTAGGGTAGAGGGCTTTTAGCTTTTATCTCTTTCACACAGATATCTTTGAAATAGCGTCGAACAAGGCCCAGTCCAGCCCGGTCCTCGTTGAAAAATAGAGCTCAAGTAGGCTCAAGTTCGGATAACTCGGTTTTCAGAGGCCGTTTTGGCGAAGAGGTCGAAAATAAGAAATTGCAAAGAACATATAGAAAAAATGGTTGGCTCGTATCATCCGTATTTCACAGATTGTGTGAAATACGGATGGCCATTGAGTGCTGAGTATCTTGAACATAGTCCTGCTCGAACTTCGTCCCGACTCTCTTCGATATCCTGTGTTTCAGATCTCGTAGTTGTTTCTTAGCTTTTGTCTCAGACTTACTACCTCCCAATCTCAATTCTACATTGTCTTCGTACTCGATATATACAAAAAGTAAGTAGGGCAGTCAATACGAGGAACATGTGGGTAGAGTTCAAAATCAAGATTAGTACATAGAAACAGTCCGAATATCTAAACTCTAGTACAACGCAGTAGCAGTACCATATCCATGAACTCATAATCATTCATACAGTCGATCTGTAAGAGTGCTGTCGGCTTCACCCGATGTACCTCCATCAAACTGCAATCAAATCCGACGCGTACGCCATCTCACCGTACGTACACCTTTCCGAAAAACATTCACAAGCCTCACCTCCCTCAGCCCCGGCGCAGACCTCTCCCAGCTCGCCAGATACTCATGCACCTCAGGGAACCAATATCCAGTAAATGCTCTTTTCGGTGCATAGTGAACTTTTGGTACGACGGAGGAGATCAAAACCATGGGGTGGGATGTATTGGGGATTAGTTGGACCGAAATGGGTTAGAAACTATTATGCTGGGACCGGCGATGGGATGATGAGACAGTCGTAATGGCAGTAGTGTACCGGTATCGTCGATAGAATACTGAGCGAGACCATTCGGGATGGGGAAAAAGGATGAAAGGCTGGTGTCATCTCATGGCCACTAGCGTGACGTGTTTGGGAAGAGAACGATGGCCATCGGAACCTCGAGGCATTTCCAACGGTGCCTACGAGTTGTCTGGCAAGAGGATGCGAAATTCGATGTGGCCCCAGGAGATTGTAATCCTTGATTAGATGACGCAGATGAGATAATGTAGTGCAAGAGAGCTGGGCGGAGAGTTCCGGGCCAAGGCTGACCAAAAGAAAAAGTCAGTCATCATAAACACAGAGACGCAGTGCCATCGAAACACACCTTCGAAGGAATACTTTCGTATATCTAATCATCGGCCTGTCCAAATCAGTAAAACCGCAACAACTGCACACATAATCTCAATATATCCATCGTCATGGCAGACCCGAAAACTGTGCTAATACTACTCAGCCCAGTTGAATTATCCTGCGTGGAACGTGCAAGTCTAAAATGATGACACATCGTTGTCTTCGCGGACCGACGACATTGGTGTGGTAAGTGTGAATGGAAATATGAAGTCTGGGAGAGCAGCTGGAAGTAAATAATCTCCTGCATGTAATGGGAGCTGCGCTTGAAGTGACTGAGCGCTCGGATCAAACATGCTCGAAGGAGCTGAGGTGGAGATGAAGAACCACTGCTTGAACGAAAGTGAGCGGATAGTAGGAGCCAGTTCACCAAAAAGCCCAAAAGCAAGCTGATGGAAGTTCACGAATGAGAGTAAAAGTTGGTGTAAATCCTTGAATGCTGGATGTTTTTCAGGAAGAGAAGAGGATGCTGGAAGGCAACAAGGTATACGGGCCTTCGGTAAGAGCTTGGCCTAGGTCCCTGCCAGTTTCCTCAGAACATGGTACTTCAGCCATATTCTCCAATCCCATATAATTCCAATTCCAATTCCATAAAGGCAGATTGCTGAAGAAATGTGAAAGGGTCTCGTATCGGATTTCTCGGTAAAGCAGCCGCATCGCTAGGCGGCAAGTGTTTTGGATAGCAGCGATACATGGAAAAGGTCGGCCGAAGATGAGAGATGTCCGAAGATTTCACCAGCGAGGTCAATTGACAGGTCTTCGATACCTCGATGCTGGTTGAAAAACAAAGAGTTTATCCCGGTCCGCCGTCGGTCCGCTCACATAATCTAATCTATCATTGCCAGAAAATATATATAGAAAATAGTCGCTGGAAAATATCTGCTTCAAACGACTAAGTACTGACATGGACATCTCGCACTGCAATACACCGTAGAGTTATATACATCCTCGACTTTAGGGTTACTTTGGACGAGCTATACGCTTCGGTGGCTTGGCGTTGGTATGGTCGGTATGGTCGGTATGGTCGGTATGGGATCCTGGACGCTTACTAGTAGCAGTAGGTGGCTTTACGTCGAGATGGGATTCGGCGCCAGCTTGGTGCAGGCTTCCTCCATGCTTTCCTTCCACAATACCTGACTTGACATCGGAAGCGGATCCAGCTAGCACCCCTCCTTCGATAGACGGTATCGGATATATTTGTAGTCCATTCCTGTGCAGTTTACCCTCTGGCGCAGTACCTTCCGTCACCTTGCCCTGTGGATATTTCAGGACGCCTTTATATTCCACTTTCTCCCTTCCTTCTTGCAACCGGAATGTGAACTCAACGTTCTTTATCTTTAGCAGATCTAAATCAGCGATATCTGTTTCCGACGTGTGCGCGTGGTCGTATAGACTACCCGTGAGGCCAAAGACTTCAACGTGAGGCAACGCGTGCGCCATAAAAGCCTGCGACAGGCGTGCTATATCCTTCCCTATATCCTGATCTTTTGTCGACTTATCTAGAATTACCTTCTGAGTAAAGGTAAAATCTGTGATCCAATGCCCAGTATACACAGGCTTATAGTCGGGATTCAACTGCACAAGTTTACCCCCAGGCATCAGTGAGTTTGATGATGCAGGATAAATCCGGGATCCTTTTGAATCGTACACAATACCGTGTGAGTCTGTAATGATACCATTCTTCTGTGGTCTTTTCAGGGGTTTACCAGGACGCCTTGATACCTCGTGGTTTTGTCCAACTCGACCCCAAAACTGACAATGGAGTACTCTTCTGTCTCGAGATAGATACCGGCATCCTGGGTACCTGTTCCCCGATCCATCGAGACAAAATCATGGGGATTTTTCCAATGTTAGGAAAAGCTTTCTTTAGAAGGAGTTCTGCCTGGCGCACTACTTCGAATTGGTCTTTAACGCTTAGTGGCTTTTCCATATCTGTCGGACGTTCCCTGCTGTGAAAGGCCAAGCTTGTGACAGCCTTGGCACCCTCAGCGCCGTTGGTTCGTCCATGGATTGTGTGGACGTCACCCCGAGCACTCAGGCCATTGAAAGCTAGGCCGCGAGAATCCAATGAGCCGATTTCCGT
The DNA here is from genome assembly GCA_015501585.1 of Rhodocollybia butyracea. Taxonomy (NCBI): domain Eukaryota; kingdom Fungi; phylum Basidiomycota; class Agaricomycetes; order Agaricales; family Omphalotaceae; genus Rhodocollybia; species Rhodocollybia butyracea. The sequence continues at coordinate 16,593 of JADNRY010000815.1, forward strand.
CGTTCGCGACTCCAAGTAAGGCCTTTGTACCTTATCGCGATTAAACTATGTTGAAATTAATCCTGGCGCACTTTGGAATCAAACTAGTTACTCACGGCGATAGGCGTTGCCCAAACGCAACTGAAAGAGGCGACGAGAAGGACGGAAGCGTAGGGAATAGCGATAAGCATTCCAGTAGTGCGCGAGAGGGAGCAGAAGCGTGCAAGAGGGACTGGAACTGTGCGAGAGGGAGTAGAAGTGTGTGAGAGGAAGCGGCGGGGATGACGTTTTGCGAGAGGAAGCAGTAATGATGGAGTCTGCGAGAAAAAGCAGCGATGATGAAGTTGTGTGAGAGGGAGAGTTGAAGGGAGCGAGATTTCAGTGCCTACTCTGACCAGCAGAGTGATTCGACTTTCCAGAAGTGGGGAAACACTCGACCAAGTCAAGCGATCTTTATAAGGTGGGTTCCAAAACGTTCCAATTGCAGGGACATCATCCACAAGTGTTTTAGACTGGTTTTAGCTTTTTTGCAAAGAGATCTTTGAAATGATCCCAAGCATTGTTAGCAAGGCGGCCGAGTGGAGCTGAGTGGATAGGCGGCCACCGCCTGCCGCCCCGAGAATGGAGGCCTGAGGGTCCAGTTCGACATTTTTTGGCCTTTTTGGTCAGGAAGATATAATCATTATTGTTAGCTCATATTACCCTGACAGTAAACATATTTCACAGACTACGGCTGAGTACTTACCCTGCCGACTCTGTTCTATCGTATCCTGCAAGTACCCTGCATTTTGGATCTCATAGTCGTTTCTTTGCTTTTGTGCACTAGAAAAATTACACAAAAACATCCACAAGCCTCACCTCCCTGCGTACTTCTTCCAGCTTGGCATATACTCGTGCGCATCAGGCTCCGACATCCGGTGGTGACCATGCTTTCCAATCTGCAGCGACTCACCTTTGTTGGTGACTCGTACAGCACCAGTATGACGTCCAACGGAAGCGACCTAGTGACGGTAGTGTACCAGGGATATCGTCAATGAAAAATGAGCAAAAGTGTTTGTTATGCCGGGAATATGGTGAAGTTGGTGGCGTCAGATCATGGTTACGAGCAGTACGGGTTTGCGCAGAGCAAGAAGTACATTTACCATAGGATATCTTACATAACATATCGAAAAAAAGCATGCGCTTTGGACTCAAACTAGTCTGGATGGAATTTGTTGAGATCTCAGGCCTTGAGGGCAAACAAGAATGCTCAGAAGCACCCGCTCCGCAGTGAGTGACTCCGAGTACAGTACATGGCGTAGATTTGAGGCAGTCTACATGGCGAGGGATGTCGATGGACATTAACCCAAATTTGAGCTTGAAACAGGACAAGCTCCATTACACGAGCCTGTACTTGGTGTGAGCAAAAGTGTCCGTAATTTTTTTAACAAATCATGTAATGCAGGTCCAAGGCAGTGCAATAAGATCACAAATCAATATGTATGGGTATTAGTAGCATGTATCACTATCTTAGCATTGATGATGTTCCTCACAAGTTCATAAATCTTGTAATAATCAATGTCCCCAAAATATTGAAAATGGAGCTGTATAGCTTGTTATTGTGAAGCGGTCGTGCAACAGTAGAGAATCCTGTAGGCCGAATGGAGAGAGGTCAAGAGGATTGTGGCCATAAGGCCTGAATAGATAATAGAAGGCCTGTAACCCCGGCTGCGGGTTGAGTAACCCTCGAGAAGGAGCTGTGTCGCTGGCTGAGCGTCGGGTGACCCACCGAAAGGGAGTACCTTTATCCAGTACAGAGACTGTGGCTGTAAGGCCTCTACGAGGCGTTGCTTAAATCACACGAGTGAACACGACAAGCTTTATAGCATGTAGTGTACCAGTATAAAAGAAGACTTACTTATGTAAGTCATACGGTATGCAGTATATAGAAAAATGAATATATTTGAATATAAAGAAATTAAATGGCGACGCAGCGCCTTAAGACCAGTAACGGCGTAGCCGTTACACCCTCCCCCGCAAGACAAGCTTCGCAGAAGCGAGGCGATGATCTAGATGGATAGGAGACTCCAGCGTTGGCGTAACGCGGGGCGCCTCGAAGGTTGGCATAACCTTCAAGACTCACGTCTCATCCATCTGCTGAACGGCTTCAGCGGACATAGGTGCTGCTTCGTGGAAGGAGCGGTGGATGTAGCGGCACTGCAGCAGAGGATGCAATGCTGGCTGAATTGTTTGCCACGACGGGGGTGGCGTTATGTGCAAACGACGTTGTCGTTGCGGATGTAGTTGGGGTAGCGACTGCCCCAGTGTTGCTTGAAGATGCTGTATTTGAAACAGCGTTGTTATGAATGTGTGCATTTATAACTTGTGCGGGGCCAGGAACAATTCCTACCCCAGGAACCCAGTAGTCTTCGTTGTACCCTAATGGTAGGCATACATTTGAAGTGAAGCTAGCGCGTAACGCGTTAGCGGCGAATATTACGTCTGAGTTACTCGGTGATGAATATACCCAGTTAGCAGCGTAAAATGCTGCGTCCTCGATGTCTGCGACCGTCAGCCTTGTTCAGCGAAGAACCTTGCCACAGACAGCATGGTGGCGTTGAACGAGTCGTCAAACGCGATTGGAGGGACAGGTGTCCCAGTAGCAATAGTAATTTGGCCACTAGTGACCAAATTGTTATAATAGTTTGGCCGAAGTATAACTTCAGCCGCCAACAAATAATATCGCGCAGCGACATGAGGTGGCATATTAGCAGGCATGGTTGGCCTGCGGGAGGTTACCAATATGCGTCCTCGAAGAGTACGCATACTGATAGCTCTATCAGAATGGCGCCGGTATACGCTGGCTAAAGGAGTTTTAGCCCCAGAGGGGCTAGCGAGGTAAGCAGCCCATTCCTCAGGTGAGGACAGCCGCGTTGGATTGCGCACACTAGGCGCATTGATATTGGCAGTAGTGTCATAAGACCCTTCTACCACTATCTGCATGGGGCTGGGGCTTTGCCCTTGCCTTTGTTTTTAGTCTTGCGTGGTTTCACGCTTGGATTGGCCATATCGTCGTCGATACGAGCATTGTCTCGCTCGAGTGCTTCTTGAGCTTCGCATTCAGTGGCTGCTTCACGCACGAAATCGGCGATGAACCAATTTGTGGCAAGACAACGTTGCCATTCTGATCGCTCCGATGGATCGATCTTGTTCACTTCTCGCATTATACTTGCGAGGAGATGATGAATCCTCCATAGCCTACCGCGGGGTACGCCGCATCTCTGGGCTAGGGCAGGATCACGAAGGTACCTTAGGTACCAGATTACCTCCAACTGATTAGTTGGATTAAGTGCTTTTGTTGACTTGTCCATTTGGACAGATCGCGCATTGGACACTGATATAGGGATGGGTAAACGACGATTGTTGTTTGCCTCGGCGTTGTTGGCATCAATGCCATATCTAACCCAACGGTCAGACGCGAAGTAACCACCGTCCTCCCTCCTATGAGGGAGAACTGGTAGTTCTGCAACGGGTCCAGGCACCTCAGGTGCCAGGACGGCGGATGTATCAACTGCAACTGGTGCAGTCATGGGATCCTGGTCCATAGGTCCAGAATCATTGCCAGCGGGTTCATCTGCTGGGTATTCGCTCTCTTCTGAGGGCGATCGTTTGACACGACGACGCTTGCCAGACTGGCTTGCGTCTCTGTACTGAGGAGAGCCTCGACCGCGTCAAGAACTCTCTTCTTCTCGTCGGAGGTCATCGACCTCATCTCTTATTCTATCGTACTCTACTTGTAGAGCACGATGATCTTGTAACAGATCGTCGTAGTCACGCAAGCGACGGTCGAGTTTATCGACGTCTCATTTTGCGGCGCCTAGTTTCAAAGCTAGGTTGACCGCTGATTCAGCGTCTTCTTGCTGCAGAGCAGCAGGTGGGTTGATACTTTGCGCGTGATAATGCGCCAGATCTTTGCTAGCCGCATCCAACTTTGGTCGGCGTTACCAATGGCTTGTAAGCCGTGGTCTATGAAAGCCTACATACAGGCATGCGGGCTAACCCGTCCGCTCCATGTATTACGCAATGTAGGTTTGGATGGAATGTCCAGCCTACTTGTGATATTTGACTGGCGTAGCCAGTTGTAAGTGTAGGTTGTGTCATAGCACACCATGATGCACGGTATTACCGTCGCGTTGAATGCGGGCCTTGCTGCGTTTGCAGCTGGGCAGGGAATGCGGAGTGGCGTGGTTCCGTGGGTGCATGATGGCGTCGTTTGACCCATTGTCGTTGTTTTCGTCGCTTCGCAACGCATCCTGACTGATTATAGCTCGTTTTACGGGCATTTTGTCTTTGGCGTTGCCAGAAGACATGGTGGTCGAGAATTAAGGAAAAGTTGGAAAACATTCCTACTTTTATTAACCGGCCTCGAGGCGAAGCGATCGGTTACAGTCATATTATGACACAGCACTCATACATTGATCTTTAGATCAACGTATCCAATTTGGAAGTAATACTTCCTTGGAATTTAGGCGCTAGTTTGCATAGTAACTATGCAATTAGGTGCTGTTAAGTTTGTGTTCGCGGTAGATGAGCCAGTCATCTACTGCTTGTAGTTCTAGATATCTGTCTAGAGCTGTTAAATCCTTACAATTATTGTAAGTTTCGGTGGTAATATCACCTAAGTTCCATTGACTTGGAACATGAGTTTTTTGACCATCCCAATGATGTCGATTATCTCGTCAACGAGCCATTCCACAGTGGACGGTTCTCCGAAATCGTATGTTCCGCAACGAACGCATAGGAATAGTGCATCATCATTCGGATGGTGCTTTTGCAATAGACTTGCTGGAAGTTATTATGAATTCCACGCTTGCAACTCGTTGGCAGACCTACTCGATAATTCGAGGAGTCTTCATGTACCTCAACAATGGGTATGGTCCAATGAACTTGGAAGTAGCTAGATGCCTCCCCTCGCAAGTTCAAATTTTTAGTCAAAAGATACACTAAATCATTTAGTTGAATCTCCGGCTCTTGTGTCTACGCTGATTAGCATGATAGACTTGATATACACGCGATTCTATAATCGCGTTGTGAGCATCTTGCAGGTGCTGTAATGCACGATCTGCAAATTCATGAACACCTGGTGGTGTTTGAGTACCACTGGGTACTTTGTGAATCATGGAAGGCATGTACCCTCCATCGAGTTCAAAGGGTGCATACCTGTGCTTTCGTTGATACTGGAGTTCAACGCGAACTCCATTAGTGGACATTTGTCCACCCAATTCTTCTGGTCGGCATTGACCATAGTGCGAAGAATTTGTCCAATGGACCTATTCACTCGCTCAGTAATTACATCCGTTTGTGGATGGACGAAGTAGACATTAGGAGCTTAGCTCCTAGTAAATGATGAACTTCACGCCACCAGCGTGAAGTAAACTTTGGGTCTCTATCAGAGACTATAGACTTCGGTAATCCGTGAAGTCTTACGATCTCTTTGACGTAGATCCATGATAACTGCGTTGCAGTTATTGTTGTTTTACGGGTATTACATGTACCGCGAAGTTAATCAACAGATGACTACCAGAGTAGTCGTATCCTTGTGATTCAGGGAATGGACCAATGAAGTCCATTCCGATTGATTCCATGGTTCATGGGTATCGGTAGTGTATGTAGGAGCCAGTTGGCATCCTATTAGTAGTTTTGGCGCGTTGACATTCAACGCATGCCTTACAAAATTCCTCGATGTTACTGTTGACCCTTGGCCACCAGTACCATCGGCGGATGTAATCGGAGGTTGTTGACCTCCGAAGTGTCCTAATACTTCATGGGCTTGTTCGGCGATTATGCCTCTCAAGCTCTGTCCTTTAACAGTTTTACCTTAGGAATGCAAAGAACTTTTTCTTTGCCTCGTTTACAGTGTATATGAGGCCTTCTCGACTGAGAATGGCTTATGGTGCTCAGTATATTGACACTTTTGAGAATAATGGATCATTAGCATAGCAACGCTTAATGTTCTTTATAAAATCATCCTTTTCGGCATGACTAGCAAGCGGTTCTTCACCTCTTGCTGTTATGACCTGGATCTAAATCCTATACACCCAATCTTTTTTCTTCTGTAACCAACTATGAACACTATCATTAATACTTCTACTTAACATTTTACATTCATTAGTTATTCAACACCATTTGGGTTAATGCTGCACACATTCTTCCAGAACACCAGAATGATCTTTAACAGTCACTGCACAGTCTGCACAGTCATGACATCATTCTAGCTCCACAACTATGATGTCATCTTGCTACTCCACAATCATGATGTCATTCCATTGCTCCGCCAGTTATGATATCACATCACTGCTCCACAGCTATGACATCATTGCATAGCCTCTTTACATCAATGACTCAATATCAGTCATTGCACAGCCAGATATCTGAGTCAACTAGGTTCCGCATACATGACTCAATATTAGTCATTGCACAGCATTACATAGTCAGACTGACTCATCCGCAGTATTTCCGCAGTTATGACTCAAATCTAGTCATTCCGCAGCATTTCCTAACTAGTACACATTGCACAGTATATAAGTAGTCTAGATTTACCAATGTACGTTAGACGTATTATTTTTCTTAAATCCAAACCCCCACTTGTTTGCTGTTATCACTTGTGTGAATCACCAGACCAACTCATTGTATATTGTTGAGCTATCTCCAAGTTACAATACACATTTATACATCTTGTTGAGCTAACTCCAAGTTGTATCCACTAACATTCACCTGTTGAGCTATCTCCTAGTGAATACTTCTTTAATTGCCACTTGTTGAGCTATCTCCGAGTTGCAACTTCCTATTACTTGTTGAGCTATCTCCAAGTATTAGACATCACACTCACTATTACTTGTTGAGCTATCTCCGAGTACTAGACACACACTCACTATTACTTGTTGAGCTATCTCCAGTACTAGACACCACACTCACTATTACTTGTTGAGCTATCTCCGAGTACTAGACACCACACTCACTACTACTTGTTGAGCCATCTCCGAGTATAGTTCTGATTCATATTACTGCTTGTCGAGCCATCTCCAGGGTAATCTTATTATTATTTGTCGAGCTATCTCCAAATAATAACTTCTGTGAGTTTCGTATTACAAACTAGTTACTAACTTTACTTGAGCCTAGTTGTTTGAGTATATATTTTTTGCCTAGCGGTTTCAACGAACGGAAAGGCTTGCTCTATAATCTCATTAATTTCTCTTATCATTTTTACTGCCGAGTTACGTACTGTGAAGGTTTGGACGAGACTATTGATCGAGTCATAACACTTGCGCAAGAGTTGAAGATAGTAATATCTTCTTCGTAGTATCGGGAACAGGAACTGTTGGTTCCTTTTCTTTAACGGCAGATTGTAATTCTGCTGCTTCAGTGTCTCGAGCTTCTATAGTCTCGGCTACAGGATTTACTTGCTTCTTCTTTTGAAGAAGTTGAGCAATCGACGAGTGTTCATGCTAGCAAGATGCTCGCTAACTAATTCTTTGATTCTTCCTTGTGGAAGGTCGTCTAGATTTGGTCAATGCAATATCTGCATTGACATATTCATGTGCCTCATGATGTTCATTAGGCATGTCGGATTCGTAGTAACACGATAACGCATCCGCTACTTTGTTGTTATACCTTTGATATAACGAATATCAAAGTCAAATCTGGATAGATATTCCATCCAGCGTGCTTGACGACTTGAAAGCTTCCTTTGTGTAAGGAAGAATTCTAATGCTTTGTGGTCTGTGACCACATGTATACGATATCCAAGAACTTTATCTTCCCATTTGAGAAGAGCTTCGAGGATTGCAAGAGTCTCCAATTCAAAGACTCTATAATTATGTTGTGCAGCTGTGAATTTGCGCACATAAATCCCGCAGGTCTACACGTCTGCCAAGTAGGGCCTTGGCCGTACATACTTCCGACTCCTGATACAGAGGCGTCACAGATAACCCATATGGTTCATCTTTACTTGGATCAATTGGCTTCAGTATTGGAGCCTTTGATGCTAAAGTTTAATGTTTTGAAAACATACTTTGTGTGTTGGCATCCATACGAACGGAACATTGTTCCGTACCATAATTGAAAGTGGCCAGTGAACTGGGCTACTTCGGGCATGTAGGTGCAATGTACTGTACAAGTCCCAGAAAGCGCTGTACATCATTGTACATGCGCGGGGTTGCCATTCGCGAATTCTTGACATCTTATCGGTATCCCATGGATACCTTTATCGTCGATGACATGCCCAAGGCAGTCTACAGACTCAGAGTAAAGTTCACACTTTGCTGCCCTTAGAAACAAGTGATGTTTCCTGAGTTGTTCTAGTACGTCTCTGACATGCTTTCATGCTCTTCAAGTGTATTACTAAAGACGAATATAGGTCATCAATCATTGAAAAGTGGCGGGAGCGTTACAGTCTCCCATCATCATGACATTGCTAATGAATGTCCCAAAGACGCATGCAAATGCAGTCTTCCATACATCTCCAGGCTCAGTTCGAGTCTGTGTTTGGCAACATCCGTACAGATGTTGT
>JADNRY010000816.1:0-25106 GCA_015501585.1 Rhodocollybia butyracea
TTTGAGGTGGTAAGGATGGCCATATGGTCCAGCCAGTGCTCCTGATGCTGGATGAGAAGGAACGAAGGATGCATGTGGACAAAGTGAGTAAACAATGTTTATTCACCGACATCTTGGGTTTCAATCTCATCAATCCAAGGAAACAATGATACCTGATACCTGAAACTCTCCAAGAAAAATCGGGAAAATCCATACATTCTGCAACCACTTCCAGCAAGGTAATATCTATGCTCTTGAGTCCTCAATCATGTCAGGACAGCCTCTAAAACATAGGATTTGCAGAGATACCGAGCCATCTACTACATCTCTCAGTACACCTTCACAACGCCACAGCCAAACACACCTTCTTCGTTTGCCAGACATCTGTCACTACTTCTTTGCAATTGTTGATGGATGCTCAGGTGGGTTTTTGCTCATAAGTAGTGCAACTTGACCTATACTAAATTTTGCTCTCATTGATTTTCGATGATCTCTCACCTATCAAATTCGTTACCATGCACATCAACACCATTCTATACTACCTAAGCAGCAGTCAACTCTCCCCACACGCACACTGACATAACTCGCTACGGAAGCTGCTACAGAGTGTCAAACATTCAACACAGAACAGGACATGGGGAACAGATTTTTTTTTCCTGCTTGATATTGAGCAAAGTACAAACATAAATAGTAAACGATAGCTTTCACTTCAATTGCTGCATTCGTTCGGATTTGTTGCTACATACAGTAAGCTGTGTAAACACCTACGTCACCTACGTTTTAATTTGCATTTAATGCTCCACAATCAACGGGAAGTAATTACCTTAACAGGATTAAGGTACACTTTTTCCAGGACAGAAACTCGGCAATAAAATTGCCCTCGTAAAAAGGTTACAGTGCAGATCCCGGAGTTTGTGTCTGGGGGGTGCTCTGGAATGTGTATGCAGAAGAAAGGAGAGAACAGAACAGTGTCTTCAGATGTGGCACAAGACCACGGTGACCACTATTCCAGTCAGATTCCAGTCTCAGGCAGTTAGCTAATAGCACCACATGTTGTTGAAGGCAAAGGCTTAATGCCAAGGAGTCCCGCCATTTGCCTCCGAAGGGCATGGGATGCGTTTTGTTACAGAATACTAAGTTTACCCTTAAAGGGGCCAGTAGTTTTTCCTTTCCTTTATTATTTATCCTTACCTATTCGATTTATCTGAGTGCCTAGGTTTGACTTGGCAGTTTCAAGCTATTACTTATATACAGGACATGTTTGGGACATGTTGTCCTTTTAGACCTCAGTCGTTTGTACGGTGTACACTTCTGAGGGTAAGTCTGTTTATTTATATACCTGTTTGATTAGTATTTACACTTATACAGTAGATTGTACTTATTAGTTTTACAGGTAAATATCTACTACACCAATACAAGTTGTTTGTACAGTGTACACCTCTGAGGATCATACTTATTAGTTCTACACATGTATTGGCATGACTGAACAGTGAGAAGCAGGGAGATCTTGGGGAGAATTGGAAGGGTATAAGAAGAGATCATCCAGATGCAACTGGCAAATTTCCATTGCTTATATGGATGTCAATTGTACTGCATAGTTGCTGGATGTGTTTGTGCCTTTCTGCAATGACTCCAAATGACTCTGTGGACAGCCTGAGCATCCAATCAGAAGTCAATGTATCTGAGCCTCACATGTACACATGAGACTAGGATATATGCTAATACTACTGCATGTATCTGTCAGAATCTTTAGTGATGTGCGGCTGAGGCCCGGCTCAGAAGCCCTGGCTACGGCTCAAAAGCCCTGGCCAGGGCTCGTCAAAAATCTGAGCCGGGCCCTAGCCCCCAGGAAGGGCCGGCTCAAAGCTGGCTCAGGCTCAGGCCAGGGCCAGGCACTAAGGGACATGTCTTGAGGCGCCAAGCTCCCTGTCCTCGGTGGACTCTATAACATGATACTTTTGGTTTTCTGGTTGCTTTTCTGAGTGTGTGCAGGTGATACACCTGCTTTTTTAGATGATTTGAATTGTAGAAGGCCAATGGAATACATTCATCAGTAGGTTGAACAAATTGTTTGACACTAATGAAGCCTTTTTTTAGTCTGGTTAACACCTCTGGAGCAAAATTGGCCATAAGTGATGATACATGTGCTGCTGTACCAGTGTAATTTTTGACGTGCTGCTCAATGCTTCATTAAGCGCTGAGCTCCGGCTCAGGCTCCAGCCCAGGGCTTTGAGAATTCTGAGCTGGACCTTGAGCCCTTCCGAGCCCTATGACGGCTGGGGCCAGGCTAGGCTCAAAGACGGCAGCTTTTGGGGGCTCAAAGGCCCTGAGCCATAGCTGGCACATCACTAATCTGTCTTGAGCATTGCCATATAATAATTAATTTGTAGGATTTGTTATCCCCAACTTAGTACCACTCCGGCTCCTGACTTCAAGGTTCCAAGAGAAAAACTCAGAACTTGAGCCTTGACTTGAGCAGCTGGAGTACTACTATGTACATTTGTAGTAGGTTGGAGAGGCCGGGCCCGGGCTATGTACGAGAGATGTACTAAGGCCTCCATGTTTCCCTTATTATTATTACTGACAAATATCTGAGGTTAAATGCCAAATTGAGTCTGTTCCCGTGGCTTGCCACGGGTCTCTTAAAGCTTGTCCTATACTTTAAATTCGGTCAGGGCACTTAAATTTTGATTGGTAATAGTGACTAAGCAGATCTAGCTGCGCAGCAGCTCTGTAAACTTAAGTACTGCAAATACTGTATAAACCTGTATGTTCATATTTTACTGTAGATGTTTTGTAGTTCTACTACTCTGAGAAAGGTAAGTAAGTGTAAACAATCATATGTTAGACAGGAAGAAAAGAAGAGCTTCCCGATTGACTGAATTTGATTTGTACAACTTAGGTGTGACACAATGATAAGTCATCCAGCAACATCACAAGATAAATGAAGGCGGGAAAACATACTTCCAGAATCCGCTTCCTGACAATCTAATAGAAGCTTTCAAATATGTACCACACCTGGCAAGCTTTGCATACCTCTTTCCACAATTTGTGCAGTGATCTGTAGCAACAATATGGTTCTGAACCATACTTAGTATGAGCTCCATCTGGCTCAATAGTATCTCATGTACGAATTGTGTACAAATACAGAAGCTGTTCCTTCTGTGGACTACCTGCAGGTGTACATCCCGCCGCCCAGATCCCCAGCCAGTTGCCAACCAGATCTTGGGTCCTTGATCATCACCGGTAATAAAGGCAAGGCTTTTCTTGAAGTTGTTTTTCATCAAGTAGTAGATTAAAATGCTTCAAAAATTCAACCCTTGAAACTTAAAAAGCCTGCTTTGAAGTTTGGAGCTCCCCTGTAGTAGCTATCATCACCAAAACAATTGAATTTTTGTGAGTCTCTGCAAGGTTGATAACCTTCAATTGCAGTACCATTTGGCTGCCATCACTCAGTTGTGGCCCGTGGGTATCACACAACAAGTCTGATAGTCCCAGTAGCACCAATCATCTGTATGTATTTGAGCAGGATTTTATCTTTTCACTCCAGAATCAAGCATGGTTAGGGTGAGTACATCATATAGCCAGGAATTTGTACTCTTCTGGATTGGTAAAGCTAGGTATGCTCATCTTTTCCAACAAATCTCTCTGCCACAGCAGAGTCCGGGCTGGGTGCATTTATAGATTATGGCACACAGGTGCAGCGCAATGTGTGTTGCATTTAGCTCTGACAGAACCCAGGTATTCCAGGTTCAATGGTACCACCATCACCTCCTTCCTTCCTCTCCGTGACGTAGTCACGGGTCATAAGCTTGTAATTTGTAAAAGATGTAAATCACGTTAGTAATTACGCAGACCTTTGTCTTACAACTCTGATGCACCTCTACGATGACTCTCCAATATCGCTCGGACATGACAGGTACACCAAACTTGGCGCACTTACTCGTTTCCATAACGACGAGCTATTCTCTCCGAGACCGCCTGGACATGACTGGGTCATCGAAGGCGCATTTGCTCATCTTACTATTGCTTGGCACACCCCTGGAAAGACAGTTCTGCGACCCAAGAGCTAGAAGTTGCTTTCCGAGAGTAAGTGGCTTCTTCAGTTTCGCTAGGCGCTAGCAATTACATCTAATCGGATATGTAAGATACGAGAAATCGATTCGAAGGCTCCACAAAATTTCTAGACGGTGGCCATTGATCCATCGGTTTTTTTCTTCCTCACTATTACATCTCCTTCCGAAAGTTCTCCCTTGTTCTGAAATCTCACAAGGTATCAATCTTAATATAAGTATGTATTAACATACACTTACCGCTTTAACGGATATACCTCCAAACATATTTCAAGGATCACGATTACTCTAACAAGTGGACAGAATCACATTTAGGGCCGCTTCAGACCAAAATAGAAGCTACACCTCCTCAATGGAACTTGCGCACTCAGGTGGCTCATTCCAGAAAATGCTATGAGCTGTACCCGCCTTTAGAGAAAGAGGGTCGTCTTGTCAGCTTTCCTCCTGACACTCCATCAGTTATAGTCACCCGCAACGGACCTATCAGTTATTTTTATGGTTTGAACTCCTTTTATCGTAATGACACGTACGCTGGGAATGATGTTTGGACACCAAACTTTCCCTACAGTGTTGAGCCTGTTCCCCATTCATCACATACTAAAGAACAGTAGCCCATGTTTTACTTCCATCTCCTGTCTCACTCTACCTTCATATTATACTCTTCTTTCTCTTCTCTTCCAACTTGTATATATTTCATTGACACTTTTGCTTCTGATATTGTGTACTACTAATAGTACTTATGGTAGAGAGGTAAATTGAGGTAGAAAAGGGTACTTAAGTCGAAGGCACCGGCAGACCTTCGGCGTGAGCAATTTTTCCGGCGACCCAGTTGTAAGCTGATCACGCGCCTGCTATTTGCATGTGTTACTCGAGTACCTACCCGATAACCATTTCCTTACATTTTCCCTTCTTTCCTTACATCGCATCGTATCGTATCGCCTAATAGACTCCGAGCATATCCCGATAGCGTGAACGTGAGTCTTCTCTTTTCTCTTCAGTGTTGCTTGTTGTCGCTCTCGACGGCAAGTTTCCACCAGTGACCGTCTACACAGGTCGGAGCTTCAACTAAATTCCATCTTCTAGCCGAACATCATGGTCTCAAAGGATACAATAGCATTCACCCTCACCGTTATCTCGCTTCCCTTGACTATCGCTCTAGCGATTTACAAGTCATTGACCTTACTGCTTCTCATTAATAATTTCTTGGCATTTGTCTCAAAGCCTGACTCTATCTATAACAAAATCCGACTTGTTCTTCACTACGTCGCTAAGCTGCAGCTCGTGGAGGATGCTCCGATTCCAGTAAGAGACATACAAGGGATCATTGACAGTCATGCTTGGCATGTCGAGCATCGCTATTTGGGTATTTACGTGTAGGTATGCGAAAGGTGCTATAAAACAACCTAACAAAAACACTACCGCACCTAACCAGACTATCGATATGTAAGGGAGCGAGGGCGGGTTGTCAGAGATTCCCCGAGGGAAAGCTTTGTAATATCGGATGTACGCGCGCGACTGCTCCAGGTTCAAGACTGTAGCGCTAACGTGGGTAACTAAGCTTAGACAACTCTTAGGACTAAGTCGAGAGAAGCCTAGTTGGGGTGTACGAGTGTACGAGGGAACCAGGTGTGTATGTCCAAATCAATTAACCAAAACCAAAACCAATACAACGAAACTAAGATTCTCCTAGGCAAACTCTGGCTCTAGCTAGAATAGTAATCTTGAGGTTTGTCAACAGCCCTAGGCAAACTCTGGCACTAGCTGCTGTGACGCCGTAAAGTCCTCGACCAAACTCTGGGCCAAGCTACGATATTGTGAGTGAACTTAATCACTAGGAACTCGTACCACAATCTTAGTGGCTCGTCTAACTTCGTGAAGAAGTCAACTAAGGAACCCTCACTCTGGAGCCAAATAATCCCTTACTAGAAGCCGTCCCTCTAAGGAAGCAACTAGATTTGAGTTGATCTGGAGTTCGAGAGAACTCTACACACTTAAATTCGATCAAGATATAAATGGGCTTTGCGAAGCGCGTGAAGTTTATTACTTTCTTAAGATAACCAAGTCAGGAGGCGTCACGCTACTGATCCCGTGGGGACGTTCTACGGAGCACTGGTCTTAGCAGTCAAGTCGAGGGCAAGAAACTTGTCTTATTGAATAAATATATCTGGCTTATATACTGAGTAGAGAGAGTTTAATACGAAAAATAGATGAAACAGATACGGAGAGAGACGGAAAGAGAGTGGAACAGAGGAATCTGGCTCGGAAAGGAAACTCCAGCCTATATATGGTACACACGATAAAGAAATAGTCCATTCTTGGGTATATATCAGAGGTAAAATATGATTTCGTGAGGATTAACATAGTTTTAGAGTGTTTTGATCCGAGCGAGGTTTCTCCGATTACTCCACAATTCTCCGGGGTCAGGAGTACCTTTACGCTTCATGATCACTCGCCGCCCGTTCTCCCTTGGGTGAGTTTCATTCTATTCCTCGGATAGTTCTGTCCATCCTGAGTGTGATTAACATTCTCTCGAGAAGGCCTGTTATCTAGCTTTCCAACGACACCACTTATGATAATCTCGAGCAACTGCGCTGAGTATGTACAAGTGATTCCCGATAGTCGGCTTTAACGGATAAGACCTTCCGTGTATGATTTCTAAGATCAAATGTTTCGATTTGCCAAGGCTATCCCGGCGCGTAGCTTTCCGTAGGTCCGCTAAGCATGTTTCTACCGTCCTCACAGTCACGACCGGTGCCGCGAATAGACCTCTACGGTTTTCCCTCGGGATTGTTCTGGTCCATTGTTACGGACTGTAAAGTCCACATCTTAACATAGCTCGTTGGGGGTCTTAGTGCGAGGGATGCCTTCCCTCATAATTCCTTCCCTCGAGTAACGCGTTGGCTTAGTACTTATCCCGCTTCGAGATGTCCTGTAGTTTAGAGAGTATGCACTCTTGGGTATAACTAGATTGACGATCTAGCGTTACATCTCCGGGCAGCCCAGGTATCCTCGCTAGCTTGGCTCTAGGCTACGCTTGTGGGCGTACCTTCACGGCTCGCTGAGTATTATTGTTAAGTTCTTTGCCTCGGCAACAGCTATCACGCTCGGGCTCCGTATAACTCTCTTATTGCATTGTATAACACGTACAAAGTGTCAAAATGTACGGTTACACGCCTTAGGCCGATTTTAGGCCTAATATCACCCGTTGGCCTTCTCCGCTCGCGACGTATGGATGCATGCTCGATCTCCCGCCAAATTCTCTTGGTGCTATGAAAGGAAATGGGATAGACATCTTTTAAGGGAATCAGGACACAGTGTGAGTTTGCATTTATCTATGGTAGACGTATATACACTGACGTTAACCAGGTTTTAACAGCTTTACTTTCACCTATTGATTCTCGATCTCCAGCTCTATCCTCATTGTCTATGCATGCCCAACTTCCGTTGTCCCCCAGGCTCAACCATCATCGTCCATTCAAGTTCAACCTCCGTTGTCCCCCCAAGCTCAAGCTCTGTTTGATGCGTAGTATCAATCGTTGCAAGCCTTCTCGCTGTCTTTTTACTCGCCGTCAATCTGGTACCAGTTCTAGGCATTTCTTCCATCTCGCCATTCCTTTCTTATCAACGCATTCTCACATTTTCATTTCTTGCGCCTCGCCATTCCTTGTGTTATCAACATGTGGGCATTTCTCGCGCCTCGCCATTCCTTGATATTCTCAACATTTTTTGCGTCTGTATCCTTGGTGTCTCATCGGCGTTGTGTTACTGATCGCTTTATAATTATTTTGTACTTTCTATTGTCTCCCTGAATTGTGTAAACCTATTGTCAATGTATTGTATTTTGCATCGAACACAAGCAAACACAGCACACTTACAGCTGATTAGGAAATTCTAGCACATTTTCAAAAAAATACTCATGAGTGATTTTGTTTACAACTAAACAAAAGTGACATTCGTATTGGCCGCATCTTACCATACGCGTTGACTTCAAAGGCAACTTTTTTCTTTTGATATTGTAGTCTTTACATGAGACATACATCATAGGGTGCTGTAGACTCATTTCTTGGGCTACTGAAGAGTATAAGAGTAATGTAAGTACGGGTGAAGTGTCGGCGAAGCGGAGCAAATGGAGCTTTGAATGGAATATGCTGACGTCACTTTGTTTGGTTGTAAATAAAATCACTACTGAGCGTTTTTTTCGAAAATGTGCTAGAATATCCTAATCAGCTGTAGAGTGTACAGTCATATTTTCAGATTTGATTATCACATGAACTGAAGCATATTTGCATCGACAGCTTTTGAATACGACGTCGGTAGTCCTCGCTTCCTCTCGTCTTTGCCTAAGGATGATCCATGATCCATGGAGTAGCCAGTAGTGGGAAGAGTAGGTTCATGATTTGTTCATGATACGTTCACGTTCCGGGATTGTTGCTGACGTTCGAGTTTCAACTTTCCGTTACCACAGCATACAGCGAAGGCATTCGTGGCAGGACGGTATGAATGATAAGCAGTAATACCTTGAACAACTGTTACATAGTTATTTCGTCCCCGACTCTGACCGAGGGGAAGGGAGAAATATGGGCGCTTAAGGAAAATTGCGTCATGCGTTGAATTCCCGAGTCACAAATGTCTACCTTCAACGCTCATGATATCGCCAAAGCTGCAAAAACTGCATTTCAAGACTCACAGCTGATTCCATCTTCCGAGAGGGCTCATGCTTTACACGAAATCCGAAAATCCTTAGAGGCCAACAAGACCGAGATCTTAAAAGCCAATGAGCAAGATTTGCAGGTCGGTATGAGTTCCATACTCAGGAATCGATGTCGATTGATCACCACGCTTCAGGCGGCAGAACTTGAAGTCAAGGCTGGAAAAATGCCCGAAACTTTGCTCAAGCGGCTTGATTTGAACAGAGGTGATAAGTGGGATTCGATGTTGCAAGGAATTCTCGACGTGGCAGCACTTCCGGATCCAACTGGCAATGTTTCATACGCCTCTGAGCTTGACGACGAACTAGAACTATACCGCGTCGCTTGCCCGATCGGTGTTCTGCTTGTCATATTCGAAGCCAGACCAGAAGTTGTTGTTAATATAACATCTTTAGCGATAAAATCAGGCAAGAGACTTTGTGTTGCCTTGCGATGCATATTTTTACTGATAGGGAACAGGTAATGCCGCAATATTAAAAGGCGGAAAGGAGTCCAGTAGGACTACAACATTATTAGCCAGAGCCATCTCTACGGGGCTTGCGAAAACCTCAGTTCCTGAACTATATGTTCAATCGATACAAACACGCGCAGAAGTGTCTTCCCTTCTTGAACTCGATCAGTACATCGATCTGGTTGTTCCAAGAGGCAGTAACAGTTTAGTCAAGAATATTCAAAATAGCACTCGAATCCCTGTTATGGGGCATGCTGATGGCCTCTGTTCGGTGTTCATCGACGAGCACGCCGATGTTTCTAAAGCTGTTCGAGTGGCTCTCGATTCCAAAGTGAGATATTCACCTACTTGTAACATGGTGTAGGCTCAGACGTCCTCTTTAGATAGACTATCCTGCAGCGTGCAATGCGTCTGAAACACTGATTCTACATGAGGCAGTAGTAAACACGGTCTGGCCTTCTGTAGCCAAGGCGCTTTTGGAGGCGAACGTGAAGCTTTTATGTGATCCAATCAGTCTTGACGCTCTAAAAGAACTTTCACCTCGGCCTACGAACCTCGAAACTCTCGTTTCACCTTCGGACGTATCTTCGTACGACACCGAGCACCTCGATCTTATCCTTTCCGTCATCGTACTTCCGTCCCTCCAATCCGCCATCCAATTCATAAACTCTCATTCTTCTCATCACACCGACTCGATCGTGACTGAGTCCGAGGCCGCAGCGTCTATGTTTTGCAGGGGCGTCGATTCTGCTGGGACTTTTGTCAATGCTAGTACACGCTTTGCTGACGGGTTCCGCTATGGCTTTGGGACGGAGGTTGGTGTAAGTACCGGTCGTATTCATGCTCGTGGGCCTGTTGGATTGGATGGTTTGGTCACTTACAAATATATGATGAAGAGCAAGGCTCCATCGGGACACATAGTAAGTGAATTTGGGGCGGGCAAGAAGCAGTATAAGCATAAACCTATAAATGCAACTGCTGTCCCGTTCTTGACGTAGATCGTGGGAGAGGATGAGTATCTTTACATGCACAAAAGCGAATATTAAAGTAGTCCGTGCATAAAGTCCTTCCTCGTAACGCCTAGAACCCCCGGTTCAATTTTCGGACTCACCACTTCATTGTGTAAAATCTCTCACTACGGAACAAATTCTTGATCAGCTTCAGTAAAATATAGGCGTTCCTTTGGAAGGAAGTGGCGAGTCATTCCTCATCGGAGCTCAGATAATGCATTCTTTTGGTGAAGAGGTTGGGATAGATACTAGATTTCCGCTGAAATGAGGCTTAGCAGGTCGAGTAGGACGCCAGCGGCTATCGAAAAGGTCCACCTAAAAAAGTATAGCAATGGAGATGGAGGGGAGCATCAGACGGCGACGACCATAATACTGTTATCTTTCTCATGTACACATATATAAAACACAACGGACGTGAATCAACAAATATCATTATTTTTCATACACATTTTTGCGCTCGAGCAGACACACATCACGTCTTGGACCTCGTTCGCATCCCTCGTGTCCTTGCGCCACCTATTTCCGGCTCTGTCTGGGTTTCCTCTTTGACCTTGGCGACCGGGGCTTTGCGCAGTCTGCCTATTCTCGTTTTGGTCACCACTGGTTCATCTTCACCAGCAGACACACGGGCATCCTCGTTCTCCTTGTCAATATCTGCCTGCGCAGGGGAATCTGCTTTTTTCGACCTGGGTTTCGGGCCAGCATCGGAGATAGACACGGCCTTCTTAGCTCTAGTCTTCGTGGTTGTCGCAGGCACCTCATCCGCCACTTCTTCCTTGATAACTTCCGGTACAGCAGGAGTCTTCGGACGTCTCCCCCTCTTCGGCTTCGCTACCGCCGCTTCCTCGATGTGTGTTGTCTCTTCGTCCGTTTCTAATTCGGACACCGGGGTCTTTCCCCTCGACCGGGTAGTACGGCTCAGTGGTTTGTCTGTAGCCTTGGAGGAAACTTCTGTTTCGGATTCATCTGGCGCACGACTTCGGGATCTTGTCCTTGGTGCTTTACCCGTGCGCTTCGCAGGAGCGGCAGACTGTTCCTCCGGGGCGGCCGCTCGAGTATCAGTGTCTTCGACAGCCCTCAAAGCCTTCCGAGTTGGCCGAGGAACCGCAGCATGGTCCTGGTTGTCTGTTCCTTCTGTGGTAGCCAGGGAAGGTTGTGGGTTCGGGGTCTTGGAGCGGGAACGCGTTGGTCGCCGAGCGGTAGAAGGCTGAGCTTTTGGTTGAGTGGCTTCCGCCTCACTCGGAGCTTCTGGTGACGAGGTTTCAACCGTCACCTTTGCGGTCGATCGTGCTTTGGAAGGTGGTTTCAAATATCCCTATCAACGCTTGGATCAGAAAGGCGAAAGCTTAGCAGTTAAGAGGGACATCTACCTTTGAAGTTCCTCCTGGCACCTTCCCAGTCCCTCTTAAGATTTTTCCTCGCACCTTCATCGGTTGTTCGTCATCACTGTCATTCACCATTCTACCTACGACGTCAGGCGACGCTTCATCGTCTGCTAATGAGGGTGTGTCGACAAACTTCGCAAGGACAGTTTTATTGCGAGCGGTTCTGGTTTTTATCGGAGAGACGGTAACTGCGGCGTGAACTATCTGAACGTCACCGACGTCGCTATGACCTGGCGAAACTGCTGGTCCAGAGTCGGAACTGATCACAGCTTCAGGAGGAGAAATGATAGGATCCACGACATCGTGAGGTTCTGGCTCCTCAAGAACCGAAGAAAATCGCGCGGCCTGTTTTGAAGGGGACCGCAACAAAGAAAACTCTTCGTTGTTGTCAGGAGCCGGAGTTTCTGAAAAACGTCTCTTTTGAGGCGAGACAGCTATAGACGCCCTTCGCTCGGCCTTGATGCCTTCTACTTTATCCTTCATCTTTTCAAGCAAGCTTCGGGTATCCAGCTGATCTTCCTTGGTTACAGCGGATATAGAAACTCTCCCTTGTTTCATGGATGCCTGTTCTCCCTTCTTCACTGGTGAAGAGGGAGCCAGGCCTGGAGCTCCGCCAGGGAAAAAATTACCTGACATCCGTACAGCAGATCTGCGTCGCTCCTGAATAGCTCGTCGCTCTGCCTCTGAAAGTTGGTTGCCACTAGGGGTCGTTTCTCCGTCTATGGAAGACTTTGAAGGCCGTGTTGGGGAAGCAGGAGGAGTCGGGACTACAAGATCTTGTACCTTCCACGGATATTCCTCCACTTTCACTCTACGAGCTTCACCCCCTCCCAGAGACATTCTGGGGTGATCTGGGAAGACAGAGGAGGAACGCGGCTCTTGGCGTTGAGTCTGGGGGTTGTTAGAATATCCATGGGAAGGAACACCACCCAATGAGGTGTCTAAACGAGGATAAAGAGGAGCTGGATTTTCAACGACTTCGTCTTTTGCGTCGTTGACAGAATCTGTTGGTTCAAACGTGCCTTGTAGCACGGCAGAATGTTCTAACGAACCTACTTGGTCGACATCCATAGGCTCTCCTTGAGTAAGAATAGACTCTATTCTTTCTTCGTTCGAAGGTGCCCTTGTTGGCGAAGTAGAACGTCGGAAAGGCCAGATTCGTTCCAAACTTGCTTTCCATGCAGGCCTCGAACTTTCGTCGTTTTGATCAGGCTCATTCTCCGCATCGGATTCCTCGTCGTCATCGCCCAGTATAGCACCAAAGACTTCTGCCTCTTCCTCTTGATCAAGTTCCTCTTCCTCTCGCTGTATCTCAGCCTGCATTATCGCACGATGAGCGCTTCGAATTAGCACGGCTTTGTGGAGAGTAGGTCGAGGTCTACGAGGGGTAATCGGAGGCTGAGGTGGTAGAAGCATTGGTGGTGGCGCTGGCACGTATTGCGGCTTTGTTGGAGACTTGCTCGATGACCGAGGGGAAAGGGTAGAGGGCGCAGGTGCCAGCGGGACCTCGACGTCCTCCAAGATAATGAGGTCCTTTTCTTCTTCTACTACTCGAGGACAATTTCCTTCTACAAGAATGATTTCTTCCTCATCGTCGTCATTTCTCTCACTATCTGCACTCATGGTTGCAGAGAACAGCGGGCCTGAGGGTGACGCAAATTTAAGAGGAGAGGAAGACTGTGATCTGATGTGATACGGTTTAAGGGGAGTCTGTAGGACACGGAGGTTCTCCAGCGGATTTGGGGAAGGTCGAGGTGAAAAGACTTCGGCAGATTCAATCATCGAAAGGCGAAGGGCACGTCTTCTCGGTACTAAGGTCGTAATCAGATACAATGTCAAATGAAATTGAAGATATCACGAACGCGTTGGAGTGGACAATAGCTGGGCCCGTATTTCCTTTGGTGGGTATGTGAACCGAAAGCGTTTGCCGCGGATTTCGATTTCGGAATTGTTAGCGAGGGGTATAGTATTCGGAGAGGAAGCGGAGCTACTGGCAAATACTCTACACCCATCAACTAGAAGCCCATGTGTTCCTAAAACAATGAGGAAGGCCTGCACTCATAAGTAAACCTCTCAAAGAACAGTTTGAACTTTTACCTTTCCTTCATCAAAAGTGATCTTGCAGTGTATGGGACTGACATCGGGATAGCACAGACGAACTCCGCAATTTCGGTCTTGACCAAAAGTGAGATCAGAGTCAATTCCAAAGGCTGTTACAGCGACGTCGAGTTCATTTTGTTTCATGAGGGAAAGTGTACCATATCTGCCGATTTGGCCATTGTCCAGAGCAGGCGAGGACGAGTTCATCGTCGATGCTTCAAACCAAAGATTTCGCTGACGGTTGTGGTAAAAGTGAACGTTCCAAACTCAACGAACAAGCTCATGTGATCGCGAGGCTACCTGATTACGTGTGACACATCAAAAGCGTAATCAATTTTTACTAATCACACGAGCCAGACTGCATCCAAAACTCACAACTAAGGTGTTAGAATTCAGATCCATTCTCATGCGCGAGTAACCCCGACCCAGAGTGCTAGCTGCAAACACCCCCAAGCTGGCCGATTGAGGACTATAATATCCCAAGGAACTTGAAGACGATCACAATACGGATGGCTGTAGCACTCGCCACAATAAATAACAAAGGGCAAGTTATGGACTCTTGTAATTGTTTATAACAATACACCCGCTCATAATAGACTCTCGTATCCTTGTTCTTTCCTGGTCACCTTGGTCCCCTTGTGTTTTAGCTAACAATTACAGCTAATAGTATAAAATCTATGCCTACAAGGTCTGTGGCATCTTAAAATTGACTTCAACTACCTCTGGGACACCATCACACATCTCATCTGTTCTCCAACCTTAATATGATAGTAGAAAGACCTCTTCCTGTGACCATCTTACGAGGAATTACCCCTCATCCGGACATCGGAAACGGTGTTTTAAACCATGCTAGGCTTACCGTAAGTCGAGACCTCATCTGCCAACAAGGTTGAGCTTATCTTTCTTTATCACATAGTCAAAACGGATTTATGCCATCCACTCGGACTCCCTTGTGTGGCGCGAAATTTATCTCCCGGACTGCAAACTCGCTCTTCAATTCATTCGGTTGCTTTTGAGGAAGCCCCACCAAGCTCGGCTAGTCCAAAAACTTGTACTACGGCCCAACTACTTTCGCATTGCCACAGAAAAACGTCTTGAAGACGAACGAGAGCTTGCGCGTGCTGTCGAGCTACTTGCTCCACACATCCCAAACCTAGAAATGTTCGTATGGGACGGTATTGAGATTCCTTTCAGTGCGATGTGGGCGAGCTTAAGGCTGGGGTGCCCTCTGCTAAAGAAAATCGGCGTCAACCTTGGAGTCGAACCCTTGGATCCTGATAGCGAGGTACGTATGATTACTACGTATGCCGCTACTTTCACTTCTTTCATTGGATATATCACATTGTAGCTGTTCGCATTCTCCGATTTAACAAGTTTTTCTTTAACTTCTGAGATTCACTACAAGTGTCTTCCAATCGGCCTCGACGAAAAACTCCCTGATTCGTTTTGGACCATGCTTGAACGTTCTCCATATCTTGAATCCCTTGTAATTGGGGAGTACGGTCCCACTATGCGCGGTGGACGATACCTGGATGTTTCCCCGATTGTTCATGCTCGCTGGCCTGACCTTCACACCTTAACACTTTCCTACACTAATCTCGGTGGATCTGATGCCCACAGGATCCTTTTCCGTGCCTTCTTGGATGCACATCACGCCGGGTTACGCCACTTGTCCTGTAATAAGGGTGACACATCGTCTGTTCTTGAAGATTTCATGCAGAAGCGAGAAGCCAACTTACTGCCCCTCCTGAGGTATCAGAGGTGTACATATCTAGACGAAATTCACCATCAAGCTCCCCTGCAAGAGTTAGTGTTGACAAACCGGCCGCTTACTGGGATGCACGTCGGAATGTTTAAACAATGGCAGCAGGAACTGAAGGGACTGAAGAAATTGGAGATTTGGTTTGATTTTTCAAGTGATGTACAGAAACGCCGAGAACCTCACCAGGTTCAATATGATCAACTAAAGGAATTGAGGGATGTCTTTGCAGGCTCGCACAGAAGTCTAGAGAGCTTTAAACTGTTGGTTTCTACGAAATGGAACGAAACTTTCCGCTGGGCAAGTTGCATTGTACATATCTCATATATCTATTAATTTTTCATTTCATAGGATGATCTACCTCTCATCATTCGTCACCAAGAGACCTGCCCGTGTTCTCATCGTCCACTCAAATACCTTGAGGTGTGGAAGGTTCAGAAGAGGAGAGAAAAAATGCATGATGTTCCGATCCAAATTGCATTAGATGAAGATATCAACGAAGCATCCTCACTGGCACCATGCAAAGGTCCAATAAGATTCAGCGCACCTGCTCTCAAAACCGTCTCCCTTGTAGCTTGCCTCGCCCCATGGACAACATCTCATGTGGGCTATAAGAGTGGCTTCTGGGCCCGTGTTCGTGCCCAGCGTCCAGTGATCGGTGTGGACTGGACGTACAATATACAACGATGGACCGATTCTGACGAACCAGACTTGTCACGCCTCAACACTTCCTCTCTGACTACAAATTTACTCCCCAGACTTCTACGCGACAAATCTCCGGTCGAGAACAAAAGCTTGAAAACTGTAGTCACCATTTCAACAAAGCAACGAAGGGTCGAATTCTTCAAACGATTACCACCTGTCCGGGAAAACCTGCATCTGGTGCATGGTGGTGGCGATAGAGCGATAGGAAGGCAAGGGAAGAAGGTTGTTGTGGGGAATGGAGCGAGGGAGTGGCGTTTGTTCAAGCTGGACTCGAAGGACTCACTGCCGTGGAAGAAATGGCTGAGACTGTCGAGTGCCGAAAATAGACTGGATTGAATGATGAGGGTTGACGAGTGCTACGGCTAGGGGTACCTTCCTCTCGTCTGGCGGAAGAAAAATGGCCTCTTAATTAGCGTCCAGTAGAAATGCCCCTTCTTAATTATGTTTTATTGAACCTCGTAATATCTTATGAACATATTGAAGCGTACAAGCTGAACAATCTGCCTCCCACACAGCGGGGCTCGAAAGTTGTAGAACAACCGCCCTTGGTACGACCCAGGGACACTGTTAACCGCTGTAGACCTGCAGATTCCGTATTTACTTCGCTGCAAAAGCTGAGCTTATGATTCACAATGGGTTTGTGATTGAGTAGTCTCGCAAACGAACCTCACGAGAGCGAAGAAAATTATTCGCTCATCGTTCAAGTTCCCATCGCATGCAACTGCCCACACGAAGCGTCGGCACACAATTCTAAGTTAATTGATAAAATATCTATGATCTCATACCCCGTACTACCAGTTGTCAAAATCCTACCATTACTAGCCAACAGGGTAACATGTTCAGAAGACGCATAGTTAACAAGTGGCAGCTATTGGCTCTTTTTACCCTCTCGACTAGGCTGAAAATCGAGTATCACACTTTTGGGAGATCCAACGGTGAACGACAACATCTGCGAACCAGGAAGAAGAGCCGGTGAATGGTAATCGCTCTCATCCTTCGAACTCGTGGAACCATTCGAAGACAAAGCCACAGTCACCCACCCATGCTTTTGCATATCTTCCATAAACGTCGCATAATCCTTGTCAACAGACGCGATAGCGTCCTTAATTAAAACTGTCATCCTAGTCTCGCTTGGGTGACTAGCGAAAATCCGAGCAACTTCGCATGCAAGAAGCCAAGCTTGCAATTGATCTGCAGAATTATAACCGTCTTTCAGGAGGATGTGAAGGTGGGGTGCCTTCCCCACGACCAGAGAGCTCTTTTTGTCGAGGCACAGGATGTAGCGCTTATGAGCAAACAGGGCAAGGGTTTCAGGGTTAGAATAGCACGCTGAAAAGCTCGAGCCCATAGTGCACTGTCCAATCTTGTTTCCGGAGGGATAGCTTCGAATATCGTCATCAGAGTGCATAAGGAGATGTTCCAAGGTTGCGAGGTGGGAAGGAGTGATCGGGAGACTTCGTTCAGATTTGAATAGCACCCAAGCCAAGCATGCGCGCTGACGATTCATAGATCTGAGCACAATGCCCCGTACAGCGATATAGTTGATAAAAAGGTGGAGTGACACCATGAGGAAGAGGACTGTGTACGTCGACCACGGAGTTGTAAGATATGGTACGGCTATAGTTCCGATCTGCAAAGCACTTTAATTCCAATACACTATGATAGCAAGAATACTCACTAGCATGCCGAACAAAGCAAGGATAGTCTCCTTGCTAGAGTCTTTTGCGTTCAAATCTCCAGCATCTCCAGTTCCTTCCAAAGGAGTCGCAAAGTGCATTGTAATGGCGGTCTTTGAGCCTCCCGCCGCAATGCCGCATAAAGCTCGCAGTGAAGCACTGGCACACAGTGTGTAAACGCGTAGAGGAACCGTCGGTGGAAGAAACGGCAAAGATGTTGCTATCGACGGAGCATATGTGTCGTATAAAGAAACCAGGAGTGGTGAAAGTGTATCGATAATGGTAGCTGCGTCATTGAGCACGTCTGCAAGAAAACGATACTTCTTGGCTTCGGGAAAAAGAGATGAACCAAAAAAGAAAGCTCCCAGGATAGCTGGAAACGTGTCAGCTTGGAGTGTAACTGAAAAGAAGAGAGGAACCAACTAGTCAGCCGGCCAAAGATATCTTGCAAAACGGTTAGCAAGAGCGCATTAGTCGCTGAAGCCGAAGCATCTCCAACACCGTAGCCTGATAAAACATTTTCAGTGATTAGTCTAGGATACGTTGATTACACTCTCGCCTTCCAAAGTCGCTCTCGAGGATAGCAAGCTCGTCAAAGAACTGCAGAACGCCTGCAAGGCATTCAAGATTTGATAACTGTACCAAAATTTTCAGCTCACAGTCCTGAGTCAATCACTTGACAAAATCCTTACCGGAGATAGTCTGTAGATCTCCTGATTAAATCTGCGCTATACCACGATTCAAACAAGACGAACCAGGCGAAACGCTACGAGGATATCCAGAAGGTAGGAAGACTCTTGTCAAAAAGCTCAAGAACGATGGTCTGGATGTGCCATTGTTTTTCGTGTTTTGGTCCGGTAGTAATTGTGCCGCCTTGGACGCGATTAGTCTATGAAATCAGGAAGTATGGTAGAATAGAGACCTTGGAATCTTCAACT
Organism: Rhodocollybia butyracea; assembly: GCA_015501585.1. Lineage (NCBI taxonomy): Eukaryota > Fungi > Basidiomycota > Agaricomycetes > Agaricales > Omphalotaceae > Rhodocollybia > Rhodocollybia butyracea. The sequence goes on from JADNRY010000816.1 coordinate 18,786, forward strand.
CGTATCCGGAAAATGTGTCCAGCTTCATCTCTTTCAGTGACCTCCATGAAAGAGGTGATGGACCGGAAACAAGGTGACTCGCTCAGAATCTCACGGCACTTGGCAAGAGTTTTACTTGAGAGACGCTGCTCATGTTAAGAATACTGTATATGATATAATATCTGAAGAATAAATCTATCTCTCGTTTTACGAGGCCGCGCTATCCAATTTGGGCTTTTTCTCTGACCCAGAATCCTCTTCATCATCTGCCTTTCGTTTCGCGGGTGACGCATCCGCTGGTACTGCTGCTGAGGCTTTCTTCTTTCTAACCATATTCGTCAAGTCATTCACTTGAGCGTTGCCGGCCGCAGATGCTGAAGAACGAGCAGCAAGCTCTTTATCCAGGCTTGTGCCGCCAGGGCCGGAGCACTACCTGCTAACGTTTCGTTCGGTGCTACCTTCAACTCTTCGATCTGGTGATATCATCAAGATGGAAACACGAGAAAGCGAAGATTTGTTATACTGACCTTCAGAGCAAGTTCCTCCTTCAACTCAGTGAGTTCCTTTATCTCACCCTCGATTTGCGTTGCCGACATGTTGTGCACCGCGTCATCTCGAGGCAGCACAACGGCCGGAGCCTTTCCTTTGCCTTTGGGATCCGGTTTTACTTCCTCCGGAGTTTGAGCTGGTGCAGGATTGGCCTTCGCCGATTGAAGCTCCTCCAGTCGACTTTGAATACTTTGTAGCGCTTGTTCTGCGTGAATGATAGAGTCCGAAAGTCGACCAGGTGTTAGATCGAGGACAATACTGAGTTTGTAGTGCACTTCGGCGATCTGGCGAGATGATATTGGTAGAAGTTTACTTTTGAGGGTTAGACCGACTTCATAGTCAGTTATGGCGGTGTCGAATTTCTCTAGAACCAGTCATGAGTACCAAAAGAGTTATTTCTGAACATTTTACGCGTACCTGTCTCCAACGACACGTCTCCGAGCGTTATATAGCAGTCCGCTAATTTAAGAGCCGCTTCCTCGTTGGTTCCGTCTGCGTCGTGTTGTTTATCATAGATCGCGCGCGCTAGATCAAGCACTTCCCAAGCTGCATTAAAGTCATCCTCGGGCTCTGCGTCTTCATCGTCATCTTGGTCTCCAGCTTCTTCTTCTGCTGCTGCCGCTTCAGCTTCGGCCACGTCCTTGGCGGCCTCAGCGAAAAAGGTTCCACAGTGGTGTCTTCGGCAACATCCTCAGCATCGCCTGAGAATGATAAGATGGGGCCGGAACTGCTGGAACCTGGTAACAACGATATAAAACAATCAGCCAGATGTAACAGCGGTATATACACACCTTTGTTGTCTTCTGCATTGTCGTCCTCCTCCGGCTGGTCCTTCCCAAGCACAGTGCTTTGAGATATGGCATTTTCCAAAAGTGCTTTCCCGTAAGCAAAATATAAATCCGCAATTTCGGGTGAGTCTTCGCCTAATGTTTGGGAGCTTGATAGAAAGACGCGTTATGAGTTTCGGGGAACTTGAAAGAAAAACGCGACATACACGAGCTCCAAGGCAGTCGCATAGTATTCTACGGCTTGCTCATACTTTTTGAGTGCAAATGCGCGTTTGGCATGTTCGATAGCACTCTCTGGAGATAACTCGGGTGTTGGAGAGCCTACTTTCGTGGTTTTCTGTTTTCGATGAGCTTTGACGCGAGATTAGCGAAAAAAGAGCTACTAGGAATCCGAACTCACGACATGTTAGGTGGCGTTGGTCAAGGTCAAGGTAGAAAAGAAAACTTATTGTAGGACGCGAATTGACATCACGGCACGTGCACCAAACAAAGGTGCTTTGTCCTCGCCAATTCAGCAAAAACTTGGGCGTACCATTTGGTTATATATGGCGAGTATAGATATGTAATCTCAGCGCGATGAGAAGGTCCTTTTGGGTGTGTCCATCAACCAGGTTATTTATTGTATCAGCGAATTAACTGACTTATAGTTATTCCAGTGCCGTCCTTGGAATAGACAGGATTTTTTATCTAGTTGCAGAATGGAACAAGCCCCATCCCGGTCACACATCGGAAGCCATCATCGAAGGCCATCGGTGTCGACAAGGATGTTATACTGGAAGCTACTTTACAGTGGCATAGGTTCCCTCGGACATGGCTTGCTCAAGAAGAAAAAGAAAAGGAGAAATTTGCCTCAGCTGAGAGTGTGGAAGTGGTTTATTTTAATCGAACCAACCTTCTGGTGTAACTTCACTGTAAGTCATCTGCCATTTCGAATATCTACCCTTCTCGTTGCGAAAAAGGTCTGTGAAACCTTGGTCTTGATCACACCTGAGAGAGTTTCTCAAACAGCTGCAAAAAAAGCGTTTTTTTTACCATCGAAAACTCCGAGGAACTTCGAGTATCTATTTTCCTCAATGAACCCCTAAACTTTTACCGATCCTCGATTTCTAGCTTCTCTGGAGTCTGGACGTTAGAATGACACAGCGTGAGTACCGGATATTTAAGCAAGTCTGTTCCTGCATCACTCTGCTTCCGCCGAGAGAAAACGAAGAGCGAATTCAGCATCAGATGCCATTTTGAGATTGTGATTTGGTTTATTGAGGGCCATGTTTGGACAACACAAAGGTGGCAGCAAATATATGTCCGTGGACAATCTTGCTAGGCGGCGGGGCTCGCGGGAGGTCAGTAGTTGATGTCATGTTACCATTTCACTATACGTCCTGACTTTGAAAGTGCACTTTCATTTTTGACTCGTTGTCGTTGATTGCTTCCACAAGGAATAAACGTTTCTGTTGGACTGGCAATTGGATCGGTCAGCAGGTGGATAGATCGATGAAATTTTGCCCATTTAGGGCTAGTTGTGTAGCTGTGCCGTGTCGGAAATAAATAGGAAACCAAGAGGGGCGAGTCGGACTTGAGCCTCCTCTTAGTCTTGAGCACTTGAGCAAGCAGCTGAACATGCCTGTACTTAGACAAGCTGCCGATTCGGCTTACCCCTCGCTCTTTCTCGCTCCTCACAACAAAAATTTCGTTGCTCCTTCGATGTATTGGGTAGCCGTGGGTCTTCGTGGTATGTAGTATACCAACTATCAATATACAAATGAGCCCCTTCGGCGTTGCATTCCTCCATTGCTTCATCAGTCCTTCACCTGACCTCCTCCGAGTCTCGTGGAAGTTTGCTCTCTTAATCTCTTAATGTCAAACCATGCAACACATTGTTGCCTTCGTTCGAACGTGGACTACGATTACGCATGCGTAAAGAGGTCATAGTATAATCAAAGAAGTCGTGACCGGGAAGTGGGTATCTGTGAAGTTAAGACAAGGTAAAGTGATGGGAGAGAAGCTGGTTGGTTATGTGGAATCAGAGTTGGACAGAGAGTGTTGGGAAGAGTTTTTGGCGAGGGCGAACACAAGGATAGAGTTGGCTAGATTTGGCCTGCAACGGATGCCACCATTGTATCTCGCATGTTATTTGTTGACACGCGCTTCAACTTGATCGTGATTCCCTTCTCTTTTTTACTCGGTCTAGATGATTTTTCCAAGCCCTTTCAGCATTATCTGGATTGAAATTACGCCCATTCGTGACCTGAATCTCAACCAAATGTTGTGCCCAGCATGTTATTACTTCGAACGGAGGATCGGGAAATGACTGTGTCATTGAAAATGAGTTTCAATAATACTTGACATATGTATATCCTGCACTCTCACCTGGAGCCACTCCAAAACATGGTGGATGTCCTCAACGTTACACTGTGGAGCTGAGATGGATGAAGGCTCTGAATATCATGAAGGAGTTCATTGCAACATGGAGATAATCTGACATGGATGGCCAGTTGGTATGAAACTGGATTTCACCCAGCTATATGATAAGTTGTGAGGAATATCATTTGATGCTTTATCTGCAATGATACCACTGACCTCACATCCTCAAGCTTACCAGCGTGAATATCCTTTCCTGTCTGGATACATCTACGTGCCAAATCCCGGGATAATGACGGCCAAGGGAAACTCTCCCCGCAAGTGGTCGATCTTGTATGTAATCACAAAGACCAGCAAGCCGTTTTCATCTTCGCCAATAATTGAGCGAAGGCAGGAAATAATCGATCTAAGGTCGCTCCAGGAAACATCTAACAGTAGTCGAATAAGCCTAATTGTCATGGAACGATTATCCAGTTCTAGCAGCACTGATAAGCAAAGAAAATGAAGAAGTCCACAAGACTGTAATAAAATAGGGTAAGCATCGAATGTGGAATGTGACATGGGTCCCAGCCTGTTGTCCTGGAATGCTGTTTCAATGAATCTTATATATTCATGGTCTTCACAAAGTTGAATCGAATCTTTAGGTGCTGGATAAATCTTCTTGGTGGATGTCAGGATCACTGTCATGGAAAGAATGTAGAGAAAAAACTAACTCTCATCCAAGCTAACATTGTCTCCAGTGGCCCTTTCCGAAGCCAGCAGATGTACTCTGAATTAACACTTTGAATCAAAGCAACAGCTCTGCAGAAGGAGCAATGAAGCAACAAAGTGTGGAAACTGTTGTAGAGGCACCTTGGGATAGTACATAAAACGTGAGGTTCGCCGTTCAACCAACTGTTCGATGAAAAAAAGACATACTGTGGATCCTCAAGACATATTGAGAGTCTTGAAATTCACGGGCAAATAATCTTAGAATAGAACAAGCCAGACCCATGCGATGGTTTAGACCACCAACATAGAAACCTTGAGATCGCTTTGAGTCACCTAGGAAATCATAAAAGGATGCATGGTGGGTGGATATCGCGCTCCACGGGGCCAATGTCTTTCTTCCGATGGTACATCAAATATTGAATGAAGGCCGCGCAGAAATAAACGTGTATCCCCAATTTGTAGCCAAGAAGTTCATCAAGGCCATCGGGCGAGAACTTAAAGTTTGCCAGAGCACATAGGATTGAAATTAATCTGGGCGCTTGGCAATGGGAACAGTGGAAAGGATGTTGATGTAAAGCTGGTCTAGTGTATCAAATGCCGAATCAGATCCAGTTTCAAGTTGGTCCTTCATAATTATGGCCAGACGCTCTATTGGCGGTAGTTTTTGTCGTCAATGAATTTAATGATGATGGATGCATAGATAAAGTACCCAGATGACTCCACACGAGTTTATCCAGGACTTCGGGCAAAGGCCATGGGAGAGGGATGTGGTCATGGTGCGAAAGTGCTCGCGATGAATTCGAGCAAATTCATCGAGGAAGTATGTTTTGACATCGTCAAATGACTGTTCTACATTAAATGACCGGTAGACATCATGATAGATTGATGATTCAAACATCTCGCGAATATGGGCCTCCGGTCTGCTGGCAATGATGAATCGAAAGGAAGGGACATTCGGTGAAAGAGTCTCTGATTGCATGCAATATTTCCAAATGAACATCCTGGCCCTCGCACTCATCCAGACCATCGATAAGTATTGTCAGAGGATCTTGATTGGGGTGCATGCGACAAGGCCCACAAATCAGCTTTTGCAGCTGAGTCTTGATGGACCTTGCGATAACAGATGGATCAACTTCCACCACTTGAGATAAGACCTTTCAGCCAAGGAACACTAATCGCAAGCTGATATGCGATGGTTCAAAAAGACTTTTGCGTTTCCACGTGTTGGATGGGATCGTTTGAAAAGAAGCAACCTCCAAGCTGGCCAGCTCTCTGCAGTTGGCGAGAGAGAGTTCGCATGATAGCGGCTTCCCTGCACCTGCCGGGCCAAATAACCACAGAAGCGACAGGGGGCCCGCGAACTCCAGTAACCCACTTTGCAGATCTTTGAGCATTTCGTACGCGTTTCGGGATGACATCTTGGTTGGGGGAAGCTATCCGCTGAGTCGTGAAGGGCCTCCAGTGCAGCCACACTATGTAGCTTATCGATCCTGTACTTGGTATTCAATCCTAATGGGAAAAGTGTCATCTGAGTATTCAGCGTACCTTTTTCGCCTTGACGAGTATTGCTCACAAATGTGCAATCGTTTATGTGGTTGTAGGCTGGTTGTAGTTGGCCGAACTAGGGTATAGCGAAACGCCTAGAATCTCATAGTACATACGGAACACTGAGTAAGGAATGTATCGGGCACCTCCTGGGCCACTTTTTTGAACTCCCGATGTTTGTGCATTGGAGAAACTAGACGAGCTAGTTTTCTCGATATTCACGTCACCAGTCACAGCGTGAAGTTTCCTCTATTAACCTGGAAGCCATAACTTCGTTCGAAGAAGGACATCGATTGAGAAAGAAGGGAGAAAAGCACGAGCACGCTCGAGACTGACAGTGCATTTAGTTTCGGGCTATTCCGACGTTCCGATGACAGCACGCTAAAGCTAC
>JADNRY010000817.1:0-25092 GCA_015501585.1 Rhodocollybia butyracea
ATCTTGGGATTGAGACGAGACAAAAAGGGCATTAGTACTCTATCAGGAAAGGACAAGATCACTTATCTCAGCCAAAGGGTACTGCTTTTTGCATCTGGGGAGATCATTGATGACTTGTATCAGATGGCAGTGTTACCAGTCAAGCAATCTGACAACTCATCAATGTCACAAGATTTGATTGCAGCAATGGCTCCATCAATTACCACAATGGTCGGCCCTGATTCCGCAAACCTGCCAACTATGAACCTGGATTTTATAACCATCTAATTGGCCATATAGACATTAAAGGGCTAAAGATCTCAACTACAGGCACTGCCAGAATATCAATATTTTGCCTGTGTAAAAGGCAAGGAAATATACAACATTTTTCCATTGATTTTTCAGTGTTTTTCTCCCCTGCAAAATATCATTTGTTTCAGAAGAAAAAGGTGTGGGAAAATACATTCTTTTTCACCTGTAAAATAGCATATTTTACACTAGTTATTTTTCCGGAAATATTTTTATTTTTCTACATTTTTTGCCACTGAAAAAGTGGTTTTATAACAGTGGTAAAATATTAGGGACAGTCAAAGTAGGGCAATTATGTGTAGATTAATTTACATGATTAAATCTAAAAATCGAGTCTCAAAAAAGCCAAAGAAATAAGCGACTCTGGAAGTCGCTTATTTTTGTTGCTGAAATACCCTTCTGATTAATCGACACAACATGATATATATATATGGTATACACTTGGGTTAGGGTAGCGCCATGGGCGGCGACAGTGCTGTGCCTATGGCGCGCCACAACTAAAGAACACAATCCTCTTTCTACTTGTGAGCCTCTCTAGTCTGAGCCCAAGTTACTGGACCAGTCATCCAGCATCCAGATTGGAACTTGTTGAAATAGAAGAAAGCGAGGAAAGAGCTGAGTGTTTGGAGTAGAGATGATTTTTGAATAGCGGAGTCTGATGCTTATTGCTTAATATGGGTCTGTCTTGCCAAAGAATAGGCAAGATATGCTCTTCGAAGCCTTTTTACTCGCTGGGGCCGAGAGGGTCAGGTAAGTGCCGAAACATCTTGAATTAATCGACGGAATTAATCAGGTAGGTAGGTAGTAGATAATTGGGTCAGTCAGAGTCAATGTAGATTTAAATCGACTTTTCATTTTTTAAAAATAAAATAATCATCTAAATAATCTGTCTTTAATCGCCCTACTTTGACTGTCCCTATTGTATTTTTCATTGTATTTTTCTTGTGAAAAAGGATTTATTTTACGGCCGGGCCAGCCGGCCCGGACAAAAGATTCCTTTGACCTGTTCATTGCCCGTTTCTTTTCGCAGCATATATTTCCTAAGTAAAACCTTTTGAAAAAGCCAATATATTACAAAGGTTAAAACAAAGCTTTTACAAAGGTAAAAATTATGGAAAAATTACAAATATTTCAAGGAAAATAGATTTGGTAAAATATGTACTTTTTCCAACGCCCTTTCCACTAGGATATGGCAACTTCCTCTATTTCATTACTTTTATCAATGACTGCTCTCACTACACTATCCTATACTTTTTAAAGCAAAAGTCAGAAGCTCTTCAGTGCTTCCATGAATTCTGTGTTGCTGCAGAGAAATTCTTCAGTGTCCCTATCATCTTCCTCTGCGTAGACAACACAAGTGAACTTGTGGAGGGCCAAGTTCAAGATTACTGCAAGGCAAATGGCATCACCTATGAAAAGACAGTGCCCAATGCTTCTCTGCAAAATGGCATTGCTGAGCGAGCAAACCAAATCATCAAACAAATGTGCAGAGCAATGCTCCTTGACTCAGGTCTCTCTTTTTAGTTCTGGCCACTTGCTACTCAAGCTGGTGTTCACATCAAAAATTGAGTTCCTCATTCCTCACTTGATTCTGTTACTACACCATTCTTTGGATGGTTCAAATCTAAACCAGATCTTTCCCACTTACGCCCATTTTGGTGCACTCACCACCTCTTGCATAACCACATCCGACACCTTAATGAAACTCCAACCTTGTGGTGAATTGGGTATCTTTGTTGGCTACGCATGTGACTCAAAAGGATACTTGATTTATTTTCCTCATTCCAAATCCATTTGTTCTTGCTGTGATATGGTATTCCATGGTTTCCCAATACCTCCTACATCTCCACCGACATCGGAAAACATTGTGGAAAGATCTTCCTTTACTCCTTGAACCTCGTTTTCAAGATGATGATGATCATCTTGTCATTGAACAAAACCCATCTTCTCCAAACCAAACCAATGACTCTCTGTATGCTCACATACTAGGCCTTTGTGCCCTCTGGTCTCCGTACCGTTCTGACCTTTTCACAGGTCCTCTCTTTGTAGAGAAAACAGCATCTCTAGAGAGACTGCTGGCTCTGACTTGTATGTGTTACATGTCTTTAGGTCTCTGTACCGTTCTGACCTTTCTGCAGGTCCTCTCATCATAGAGAAAACAGCCTCTCTAGAGAGAGCGCTGGACATGACATGTTTGTTTTACTGTCATGAGGTCTTCAAACTGTTCTTATTCTTACATAGATCACATCCTTCTCAAGACATTATCATGCAAGATGATGACACTCCTCTAGCTCAACATCAAGCAAGACAGACTTCACGCCTTCCTGCTACATCATTGACTCTGCTGCTGATTGTAATATCCTTCTTGACTTTCTACAATCCAAGGAAGATGAAATGGAATTAGAGTGTACCCAATCCAAATTTCCTCACCTCACCCAGGCCTTCATTAAAGCGGAAGTCGCATACGCCAATTCTGCCCTAACTGAACCAATCAACGACATCTCCGCAAAAGACCCTGACACGCTTCAGGAGGCTAAATCATCCATGTATTGGACATACTGGCTTGCGGTAATATATGAAGAACTGGAATCTTTGAAGGCTAAGGGAGTCTACAAGGAGATAGAACATCTTCCCCCAGGACGCAAAGCTATTGGTTCCAAATGGGTATTGTGCATCAAACAAGATTGTGATGGTCTCATTTCCAGGTTCAAAGCTCGACTTGTGGCAAAAGGCTTTACCCAATTCCCAGGCCAGGATTTCAACTACACCTTCACACCAGTTGCTCACTGGGAATCCATTTGAACTGTTCTCACCATTGTTGCGGAACATGACATGGAATTATGTCAAATTGATGTAAAAACCGCATTCTTGAATGGACCTCTTGATGAAGAACTATACATGCACAAGCCATCTATTATGGGTGCAGGATACTGGAGACTGCATAAAGAATTGTATGGACTCCGACAAGCTGGATGCCAATGGTATCTTGAACTTCATGAGAAACTCGAATCTATTGGTTTCAAATGCACAGAATCTGACTGGAGTGTCTACATTCAGTGCACAGGTAATATACTAACTATTCTTGCCACTTCTGTTGATGATATGCTCCTGGGATCCTTGGACAAGACTGAGTCTGACTCCGTCATAAACCAACTACAGGCACTCTATGAAATTACAGACAATGGAGCATCCTCTCTACATTTAGGCTGCAGTATTGAGAGAGACCATGAACACCGGACGATTAAACTCAACCAACGAGCTTACACCCTTTCCATCCTCCGTGAATTCGGATACAAAGACTGCAATGCAGTTGTGACTCCAATGGTTCCGGGATTGCATCTCTTCCCTACTCCTGCCAACACCTCCAATGATGATAAGCAAAAAGCATCTCTATTTCCCTACACCACTCTTGTAGGAAAATGCATGTACCTAGCTACTTGCTCTCGCTCTGACCTATCCTACACCATCCATGAACTTGCTTGACTCATGAGCAACTTTGGCCTGGTACATGTGGCTGCTGCAAAGCATTTCTCCGTTACCTCAAAGCCTCTCTCTCTCCTTCCCACTGTTGGGGAGTATGGCTTGGACGCAACCATTCTGGCTATCCTCTCCTCACCGCCTTATCAGACTCTGACTACGGAATGGGCAATGGCAGGAAATCTGTATCCGGTTTCCTCATCATGCTTGGTTTGTCGCTTGTCTCATGGAGCTCAAAACAACAAGCTGTCGTCACATTATCATCCTGTGAAGCGGAGTATCTTGCTGTTACACACTGTGTGTGGGAAGTTCTCTGGTTCCAAAATTTTCTGGCGGAACTAGGCTTTCCTCAGGCTTCACCAACTTCAGTGTTCTGTGACAACCTGTTACGTTCATGCCTTTCCATCATTATTCCGAGATGTTCCGGCTCATTCCGAGACTCTCCGAGACTCCCTCACCTTCTCTCACAGTCTCTCAGGGCTCCGATAGCTCCCACAACCTCTGGCGGCTCCGAAACTCCATTCTCTATTCTATCCCTTCCGATATACCTTTGGACTTCACAAATTCACTCCTACTTCGGCACTCACACTTCCGATGCCTTTATCGGCCATACCTTCGGCCCAATATATCGGTGGACTCTTTCGGTACTCATTACTTTCCCACGGCGGTCCGCAGTGCGCCGACGTTCATCTCTTTTGTCTTTTCTACTCTATTGCTTATTGTTTTATCATTTGTATTGATTCCACCTCGTTCCGGCCTTGGCATTACCTCGGTCCGACTTTATTGTCTTTATTTAACAATTAGGTCACTTGTATATAAGCTAGGTACTTTGTACTATCGTTCCTCAGCGAAAAATCACGAGTTACACAAGTTACACAAGCTATACCAGTTATTGCACACTTTTCCGAGCTTTCCTTAAGTCTTTCTTTGTTCCTTATTCTCGCCGTTCTGTCCGATACTGGCCGACTCGGCTTGGTCCTTACCTCGGACATATCTCGGACCATTCTCACGCTCATACCTCGGTCCGACCTCGGTGATTTCTCGCAGTTTACTTCCTTTCCTTCTGGGACAGCCTTGGTGGTGTGTTGGGGGTGTTGCTAATAGCTTCACCGAAGTCCCACCTTTTCCTCGGCCTTGTAGTCTACTCCGGATATTCTTCCCACAATTCTGATCTTGCCTTTTGGCCCTACATCGGCTCCGCTTCCATTCCGGCCTAGGTTGCACGACCTTGTCACAACCAGGGTACAGTCTTGTGCATCCACGATCCTCATGCACACAGCAAGATGAAGCACATCTCCATTCGGGAACACTTCATCCGAGACTGTGTAACAAAACATCTCGTGAATGTCATTCACATATCCAACCAGGACAACCAAGCAGACATCCTCACTAAACCTCTTCATAGGGCTCTCCATCGCAAATGGATCAACAGACTCAAACTCAATGCAAGTCAAGGGGGGTGTTAGACACTGACTCAGTAGAGTATTGACCAAGTGTGACTAATACATACTTATGGCTCATATGGACTTGTTAGACATATGCACCTTGCTTAGTTAGCACCCTGGCCAAAGTGAACCCCTATCACTGCTCTCTTCGTACCAGGTATGTACACAAGTGGACTTGTATTATTTAGCTTCTTATCTATCACTGTTCTCTTTGTACCAGTTGTACTTGAGTTCTGATATAGAGACCCGGTAATTGAAACCCTGGCTCACCTCAACTGAGTCTTGGGTTATTTGCCCAAGACAACCCTCGGTGTGAGCAATTTTTCAAGTTTTCTCTCACAGTTTTGCACTGGCAGCTGACCCCCAAAGTGACCGTGATGTCAAGGCAGCACAACCAGGTTATGGATGGCAACTGACTAAGTAGTACTACAGAGAACCTTATTCTGTTGAACCGTCCATTCATCAAGTTTTTCATTCGCATTCTTATAAAGGCAGTTTTCACCGGAAATTGTACTTTGTACTTGGTTATCTATGTCACACGCTTACTTTTCCATCAAAACTTACTCCATTCACCTACATCCTACTTGAATCTTGCAGATGTACTTACTACATAGAAAGTTATATCACTGTAAGTCAAAACTTCTTCATAAGTACTGTTTGCTGAGGTTCCTGTATGAGAAAATTTGTGACAAAATTCACTTATCACCATTTTGCGCCGAAACCAGCGGCTCGAGCGCTTATTGACGCGTCGCGTTCAAGTCAAGTTCAATCGCATCTAATTGTGTCCAAATGGCTCGTATAAACAGAGTATAAGCTTGATAATTTGCAGAGAGTGCACCTAGCACAATTATACAAATCTTAAGCTTGAAAGATCAGCATACCTTTGAGTCCTCAGTACAATCAAACAGAACTGTGACCCTTGCGCGACCTGCAACCTCCGGCCCCTATTCTAAGTATTGGGCCAGAATTCTATATACATAGTTCTTTTTCAAGGATATCTTGTCTAAACACTCCAAAATTCAAGTAGATTTTGACTCATTGAAGTAAGGAATGTCCTAATAAGTACCTGGAGATGGAGTAAGAAGTAGGCACATCATCTTCACATTGATATGGTAACACGTAATAATTTCCGACGAAATCCGCCGTCATACATTCTCATATAACAATGACTTAATCGCAGTGTGGCTTGATACACCCCTAGTGTACTACTGCATACTGCTTATACTAGTGGGCTGCCTATGGATATCATCTACGACCCCTTTAGAGCCACTCTTCATTGCTCGAATTCTTATTCTTCTCGCTTGTCCGTCTTTTAGTATCAATCTACCTTTACAAGCTTATTCAAGACTCGACGTTTTGACCGGCCAGCTGGTCAACATTAAGTCATATCCAGTCATTCAATATTAGAGTACAGTACTGCAAATTAAACCGACTCTTTAGCTCGATCATATACCTCCATATTTACATGGGAATCGCCTGGAGATCCACTTTCCAAGGTGGAAGTTTCCGTGGTGGCAGGTTGCACATGAACCGCAAAGCGCATAGACTGAGACAGTGTGGGGTCACTTATGACCTTGTCCTTGGAGTTTTCAAGGGCCACCAAAAGAATGATAAGAACTGGATAGAGTGCCTGTGTTTCGCAATGAGCATCCAATAGGCTCAGACATCATTCAATGAGGCTTACAGAAAGGAAAGGTAGAGTCGATGCTATGAACACTTGAAAGGATAAACCCGCGCTATCATCAAAGCCAGTCAGAAATGTCGCAGCGATCTAGATACGTACGTATCAGTGACAAGAAGATTAGATTGATGCGGAGCTGATATGATGTTTGAATGACTTGCCCAGAAACCAATGTAAATAAAACCTGATTCCACCAAAAGGAAAAGGATTTTTTGAACTTTTGTTATTGTACCACCAGGTCTAATGCTGCTGGCATTCAAATTGCGGCGGAGGTCTTGACGATGTCGCCTATAGAAGTGCATCATGAGCATTTATTAACCGTTGACAGGAAGTTTGAATCGTACAATGCCTTGTAACCGACCAAGGAGGTTGCGACTACGTTTGTGACTAGCAGAGGCAGGGTTAAAACCAAAAACTCCCTTGTGCCAGCACCGACAGCCTGGAAGTTTCGTAACACATTTACGGCCCACTTGCTGCATCGAAAATGTTGCAAACTGAAGGGGTCCAATGAGAAATGTCGGGGGCAGTAATGTTTAGCATACAGAACTTACCGCAACAAGCAAGCAGGCAAATGCTTAAGACTGCCTTTACAATTCGATTGTTCGGGAACAATATCCATGCACGCCAGACAACGATACCATCGTTGACTAGGAACTGAGGAAGGAATTGAACAAGAAGAGAGTGGGGCGTACAGGCTCAAAAATGCTCACGTTTATTCTTTCGAGGAAGTTTTCTGAAATTTTAATGTTTCCCAAAAGCTTTCCAGTCGTCACGGGATCTGGCGGGTTAAAGCCCGCAAGGGGAATTTGAACAAGAATGAATTCGAGGTCAAGAATGAGGAGAGACGTGCAGCCCATGAACATGAATATTATAACAGCCAACAGCGTTAGTCGAGCTTTATTGCCGACATTACGAGTCCTGGGTTAACGGTTATTGAGCTGATAGTCGATGAGATGTATAGGAAGACGCACAAAAGGAAATAGATAGCGATAAGAGAGAACGTAGCATAGATTCCATAGAGCAAGAAACCGACAGCCGTTTCGGCGATCCACTCTTTGAGAGCATATAGATCCGCGTCTGCGAGAGGACCCGACTGTTGCTCAGAAGACATGGGGTCGTGATTGGGTGGGGGCAAGAAGTGGGGATGGACTTTGAATGCCGTTCGTTGTTGCAGTGTTTCATATACTGTCCAGTTGCGTAATATACAGCGATGCCATTTTTTCGGGGTTCTCAACGCCTGCGTATGACGAATCTATACGATTAGGTTAATTTTGCCATCGGAAAGTTGCGGTAGTAAGTAGGATTGTGTAGTGGAGCTCGTTCTAATTATGTTTTGGACTACGTTGGAAGTTGGTCTCACCGTTATGGTACGTTCAGGCGAAAGTGGAAAGAAGAAACCAGGCCCGGGAAACGAGAGAACTTTCAGCACAGACATCACCAACAGCTTGGCCACACTGGAAGACGTGAGTAATTTCTTTGGAAGGAAGGAAGGAAGTTTATTACACAACATGGTCCAAGTACTCAACATTCGAATACACTCCCCCGCGCTTAGGACAACTTTATAGACTTTAAAGTCCTGCAGAGCTGAAAATCTAAACAAGAGTAGTTTTGGGTTCAGAGTGGTTCAGACATATTCAATGTCCACCGTTTGCTAGTGGACCCGCCCAGCGCCCAGATTGAAACAGGATCGAAGAGTACAAGGAGGATGACTAGGCTTCTCCTGATAGATTATGATGTCTTATCATGATGAAGATTAAGTTGCGCTGAGAATGTTATCAAGTAGAAAGCCAAATAGTGAGCGTGATGATCGTTGAGAGAAAATAGCACATAGCGTGCATTCAAAACAGGCCCGGTACCGGACTCCTGGAACTGCCTTCAACTTTACTCACTTTTACTTTTGCAATCCTGTTCTTTGTGATCTGGCCGAGTCGTTCAAGTTCGCGGTATCTGCCGAAGGAGGACACAGTCCAAGAGAAGACTTAATAACACCTGGCCTATGAATTACAACATTCGTCGCTTGATTCGTGCGACAGGAGAGATTTTTCTATTGTTCTACTCTACGACGCCGCAATTCGGTCTTGGATTGGCGAGCCATCCAAAAGTTATTAAAGCACTAGGGGTTGCCCTTCCCTTATCCCCTTCAATGCTCTCTCGATGGAAGCCATCCTTGTTGGACGAATGCCACTAAATCCATCAAGTACATATCCTCCTCTTAACTTGTTCAGTGCAAATGTATGGTCAGGGTATACAGGCAACAAATACTCCCAGAAACCCAATAATTCCTCGCCCAAATTGAATTGCTCTATGCCAGCAACGACTTGGTTCAAAAACATCCATCCATCGTTTTTTCTTTAAAGGTGCTGGCGTCATACCATTTAGACCTCCACCGTTCAAAGGAGCTGCAACCCACTTCTCATAGTTTTGGACAAAGGAAATGTTACGAAGGTTTTCAACGGCTTCTCGGTGAACTAGTGCAAGGTCATAGAGCGACATGGCGGAGATTTCACGCACGGTGAAGGCTGGGAAGGCGAAGCAGAGAAAACAGTTGTTGGGGTATTCCGCGAGCGTGTCATTACCACTGGATGTTGCGAGGAGCGTTCGGAGGGAGACGGGGCCGCTACCGGTGAAAGTGCGAGTTGAGGTTGGCCCTTCGTCAAGGTATGCAGCCAAGTTTGATAAAATGAGTATACTGTATCAGTTGAATGTTGTTTGATGTGCTCACTTTCAAAAAGAAACGCAACTAGAATGTCACCTGTTGATACCCATCCCCGGCCTTTCTGCGTTGACTGCTTCTTGACACTCTCTACGATTCGTTCCTCAGAGGTATACGACACCTGGCTTCACTTGATGCCACCATTTTTCTCTCATCATAGTCATCATCAACGACAAGATGACCAAAAATCCAATGGGTCCAAAATCACGTTTCATATTATCGAGACCTGGAGAAGGTTCGAAACTGATAGAGTTGGACTCTCTTAGCCTCTTTAATTCTTCTGTTAAGATATTCTTCGACTCGTATTTGCCAGAGTCGACGACTAACGGTAATTTGGGTGGGATCCAAGGAAGGTTGTTCAGGCAGCAGTTGAACGCCTTGACCACCATTCCCATACCAGTCCCGTCAAACACTCCGTGTGGAAATGTGATTCCTAGACACGCGCAGTTCTGCGTCTCTGTAATGTGGACAGATATAATAGGTGAATTTTTTCGAAGCGTACTCGCTCAAAGAATTGAGCGTGGAAGGATGGCGAAAATAATGCACAGGAGGTTTTTCAAGGATTTTTGCCTCTGTATCAGAGTCGGGGTCGATTGGTGCTATAGAGAGAGTTGTAGAAGGTAGTTTGCTCGTGGTGAATCTGATCAATGTGTAGTCTTTGGGTAAAGATTTGGC
Organism: Rhodocollybia butyracea; assembly: GCA_015501585.1. Taxonomy (NCBI): domain Eukaryota; kingdom Fungi; phylum Basidiomycota; class Agaricomycetes; order Agaricales; family Omphalotaceae; genus Rhodocollybia; species Rhodocollybia butyracea. The sequence continues at coordinate 10,280 of JADNRY010000817.1, forward strand.
GATTGGGATACGGAGCTGGTATGTTTTGGAATGAGGGTTTAATTCGACGCGGGAAGCGAACAGGCGCCATTCCGATGCTGCACGATGGATGGCAGCTTCAATTGCGTCGGTTTTTTATAGAGTGAACGGTGTAGCCGTGGTGGCGCTGAGAAAACTAGCTGCGTGGTCGAGGGTACTGAGTGGAAGAATGATGAAGTTCTGGTTTTTGCTGGACATTGCCATGAAATATGAGACAACGGAAAATGTTTAGTTGTATCTTTTATAGCTCTTTATACTGCTGCATCCTTCCGTTCTTCCATTCTTCCTTCCTTCCGCCTATCCTAGTCTTATCAGCCGCCATCAGCCGGCTTATCTTATCTACACTCTCGCCCACATGACATGTCGACGCGCCGGTCATGTGCCGTTCCCACGACTGATTGTTGAACCTCTACTACGATGAGTGGGCACGGGCAGCGACGCCTAGTATCACACTCTCCGGATCCCATTAAAACGTCTATCCTGCGCGAGTCAAATATGGGCTGGACCTCGCCCCCCCTGGAAAGCAATGCCGCAGCAGAAACCTCACCACTACGAATCTCGAAACCCAAACCAGCACCAACTTCGCCTACACCAGCTGATCTAGCTCGAAGGTCATCTTCAAGTTATCGACATATGCGAAACAACAACCTTGTTTCAAAATCCCCGTTTAAATCACAGATTCCAAAGGCTGCAGCACCAGTCTTACCCTTTCCTACTCGTCGAGTCTCTGGTGAAAAACGACCTCGACCACCATCCATGCATGACGAAGCGGAAACGGAAAATGCTCGTCCGTTTGCGCTAAAGAGAGATAGAAAACAGTCGAAAACTTTCCAAGGTCTTGTAGAAAAGGAACCTGTTACGAAAAGTCCTTTTCGTCAACAGGCAGCGTCGATTTCTACTCGTACTGGTTCTCCGGTCCGCCCAGCACTCGTCACAAAGCGAATGCATGGGCCTAGACTCAGCGGTGTCAAACGCGAGCGGCGTAAAACGAAAACAGTAACGTTTTATGAGAATTGTGAAGTATTGGAGTTTAATCGGGATGAGGATACCAGTGTAGAAATGGATGTAGAGGAAGCGGAGGAGGAGGAGGAAGATGAATACGGGGAAGAGGAAGAAGAGGAAGACTTTAGAACTAGTACTCCTCCGCCTTCGACTCATCTCCCCGCTGACCTCGAAACTGAAGATGGTGTTCCGCTTGGTCGGTCTCATCATGCAGAACGGGCACGTGCTTCAAAACAGGCATTTTCTGTTCATGCTACAGCCACGTCGCCCCCTCCTGCAACCCCTCCTCGCAGTCAAGGTGAATTCGATAAAGATGTCGGGATGCTTCCAGACTCGCCTTCACCTGTTAAACCAAGTCGCAAGCCTACCTCGGTTTCTGACGCCTTCGCCCTGCCCAATCTGAAAGACGAGCCCCTCCCCGATGTTTTTGCTCGCGACGATTCCATACTCTCGGTGGCTACGACTGCCAGCGAACACGAGCACTCAGAAGTAGATGTTGATATTAGTGCCTTGGAACGTGAACTTGGGAATGAGGTATGCGTGTTATATCATCTTGAATACGTTCAGGTTTCTAACCTTTGTTCTCTAGCGCCTGATAAATACTTCGATGGAAGCTTTGCCTTCTCTACCCCGATCTCATTCTAGTAGCCCAGCTCGTTCTCCTCTCCCCCCTGTCCCGTCTGGCCCAAGGGCCTCCGCTTCATCCCCTTCCATGCGTTCAGGTTCACCTTATGGGTTACAGGACAAGTCGCCGCGACAAACCCCTCAGTCGCAATCACCGTTGTCTCCTCGTACCAGTCCCAGTCCTTTTGCAAGCCCCACTCATAGACGTACACATATCTTGCGCCCGCGGAATATGGGGAGTCCCAGAGGCAGTCCAAGTGGAAATGGAACTGGGAGTCCGAGAGGAAGTCCAAGAGGAAGTCCAAGTATGTATGGACAGCTTGGGCTTCGGGCGAGTGTTGACAGACAGAGGATTGTGGATCTTAGTGTTGATCACAACGCCGACGTCGCTCTCGAAACTGACGAACTTCGGAGTGCTCAAGGCGATCAATCCTTTGAGTGTGAGCGCGAGGGGAGAGGGAGCGTGAAATGGACGCTCCCTCAGCTCACCCTACAACTACGAGGATGTCTATATCCATGTCCACTATCTCCGAAAACGAAACCGAAACCGAAAACTCTGCAGAGCTCGCTACGATCGAAACCGCTTCCAAAGCCGAACAGCGGAAGGTCGTTTCTGTAGGTGTTGTGCAGCAGTGTGAGGCTGTAGAGACGGAGGTGAGTCTCGATGTCGAGGTGGAGGAGGATGAGGAGGATGAGGAGGGGGGTATACGGGAAGAAGAGGAGCAGGGGTGTGATGTACGGGACGATGAGCAAGAGTCTGTTCCTATCGAGTTACGTGACCAAGCTACCGAATTAGACTTGGGCGACCAAAGCTTCAGTGGAGACGAGGTCGATTCTGACGCTTCTGTTTCCGCCTCTGACGGCGGGCAAGTCGATGAAGAAGAATTCGGCTTACTTAAAGCACCAACTTCTGCTGCTACTGGTACCCGAAAACTTAAATTCGATTTTGGAAGCAAATTTGGGCTGGGGAAATTGGGTTTAGGCTTTGGAGAGGATGAGGATGACCTTTCGATGGATGTTGATCAGGTCGACGCTGCTCCACCTCATGATAAACTTTCTTATGATGCTCATACTCGTAACGCCGGTGCTTCTACGTCGACGCCCATCCAGAACATGCGGATGGATATGCGGAGTGCGCTGGATAGACTTATGGATGATGTTGCCAGTGTTGGAGGCGGGAGTGGAGGGGTTGTTGAAGCGGATCATGATACGTCGATGGCTTCTACTGAAGACGAGGACGACGATACTGGGATGTTGAACAACAAGCATGCTACTGGTATGCATATGCAGCGCGCTGCAACCGATTCCGTTGTCAACTCCCATTCTTATGCCGGTGCTAGTCGACTGCAAAGCACCCGCAACGCAAGCGGTTCTTCCTCCTCAACCGTCACTACTATGGCTCCTCCGGTCCCACCAAAAGAACCAAAGGATAATATCCGGTCTCGGGAGGCGTTGATACTTGAGAGGAGGAGGATGTTGAGGAGAATGGAGGAGGGGGAGTTTGATGATGATACCGACGAGCCACAGGCATCTGGGATTGGTCTTGGGGCTCCACCTTCATCTCATCTTGGCGTTGGTCGTCCTAGTAGGAGACGAAGTATGAGTACTGGAGATGCGGAGAATTTAGGTGCTGAAAGGAGAAGAGCGTTTGGAGTTGGGATGGGAGAAGGGGATGATGCGTTGAGCGATAGTATTGAGAAGGAGTTGAGGAAGAAGAATGCGGATGGGGATGAGAAGGAAAAGAAAAAGGTATGTTAATCTTGCTCTTCGCTTGGATGCTGTTGTGGTGCTGTTAAACCATTGCTGATCTGTCGCTTTTGTGCTTGTAGAAGAAATATCTCGTGAGGGAACACCAGGCAACGATATACGCTACTTCCGAAGTGTCCCATATGGCTGGTCCTGGGGATGTCAACGCGGGGAAAGCATGGAGGACTGTGCGGCGGCCATCGGATATGGTGGGTGTTTCTCTCTCCTCTTTTGGGACTATTCGGATATGAACTAACTTGATTACCTACAGAACGAATACGCTAAGCAGATCCGAGAGTTTAGGGAACAAGAGAAGCCTGGGAAGGCGTATGGGAAGGTGTTTGTGAAGGGTGAGTTATCCGAAGGGAAAAGATGGAGTTTGAGAGATTGACCAACTTTTTGCAGTCCTCGGCGTCAAAGGCCTAGTAGTCCCGATGCCCAGCGAACAGACCGCCGTGTCATGCACGCTCAATAACGGGATTCATTTTGTCACTACACCTGAATTCCGCTTGGGCAAAGACTGCAGGATTGAACAAGAGTTTGAGCTGTAAGTATTCCGTGTGTTTAAAGACTAAATAACGCATAGTCATTCACTTTCTCTTCTTCGTAGGATCGAACACAGCAAACTCGAATTCACACTCACCCTCAAAGTCCGTCGAGATCCACATATTATCGCTCAATTCAAAGCTGTCGTTCCCCCTCCTCCCAGACCACCTCCCATGGTATCGTCCAACCCCGGCGGCTCCTCTTCCTCATCGTCATCGGGTGGCAACAAGAGCAGTGGAATGCGCAGTTTCTTCCACTCGTCTCCCAAGAAGAACAAGGATAAAGATAAAGATAAACGTCACACACCTCCTGCACCACCTCCTGCCCCAAATTTTAAATACCAGCCTCTCAACCCCCCTCGCCTAACTGAAAACCTCGCCCGATACCTCAAACCCGACGGCACCCTCTCCCGCGCTTTCATCTCCTTCAAAGACATTGCTAATCGCTGCGATACACGTCTCTTCGAAACAACATTTCCGTTGGTTGGACAACGTGTGGAAGTGGGATCAAAGTTTTCGACGCTGCAGGTGGGGGAGCTGGTGTTGCAGGTGTTTAGGTTACCGCCGCTTCCGGGTCTTCCGACAGAGGAGTTACCGCAGAGTCTGGAGGAGTGTCATCGAGGGTTGAGACATGTTAATTGGCACAAGATGACATACTTTGAGGGGACGTTGACGCAGAATGGGGGGGATTGTAGTGTGAGTTGCTTTCTTCCTTCACTTGTTTTCACTGGATTTCGCTGACTGGATTCACATAGTCCTGGCGCCGTCGCCAACTGCGCATCATTGGTTCCAACCTCGTTGCATTCAACGATGTGACTAAACGAGTGACTGCCACGATCAGTCTTCGGAATGCAGTTAGTGTGGAAGATAACCAGGATCCGCATCGGACGGGGACGGGTATACGGAGTCCTGCTTCGGGGATTTCGGGAGCATCGCGAGGTGGAGGGTACGATGATGAGTACGATGGATTGTTTGGAGTGGAGAGGTCTTTCCGGTTGGTGTTCCCGACAGAAGAAATTTTGTTTTTCGCAGATACGGATGAGGAAAAGGCAAAGTGGTGAGTGGGGCTAGGCTTTGTAATACTCTTTCGGTGGACAGATGCTGATTGTTATTTCTGGTGCTCTAGGCTGGAAGTCCTCCGTGCGCTAGTTGGGCATATCCCTCCGCATCCGCTGTGGGCAGAGTTGCTTTGGCAGAGGCAGGAGGAATTGAACAAGGCACGTAAGGGGCAAGGGCTATCGCAGTCGCAATCTCAGCCTCCGGTGGCTGCTCCTGCCATTTCGAGTTCGGCTCCGGCTCCTGGATCCAGTCGTCCTCGTCAAGCATAGTTATCAGCATGTGGTTGATTCGAAGGTTTTCGTTCTATTTTTCCTCTTGTACATCTTGTCGCATCCTTTTTTCCTTTTTTTTCCTTCCCGCTGTCACCATCTCATTCGCTTCCTCATCGCTGTCGTCTGCCTGAACTCAACTCGTTCTCGTCTATATATCGCTGTTCTATCCTTTGCAGAAATTATTATGATCTTCAATTCCAACTGTTTTCCGCGCCCTTTCTAAAGCCAACGCATGCATTTCGCATCTTTTTTCTATGACTCCCATTGTATTACTTATGCTATTCACCATGACCGCTGTACATGTGTCTTTGGGCGGATGTTGCATGTCATTTAAGTATATAAATCTTCTTTCTTTCTATCCCTCTCGTTTCGTCTCCTCATCTCTTGCAAAATGTACAGTTTAACGTACAGACTGGGCATGGAACCTGTGTAACTTATGTGTATAAGATACGTAGTAGACCAGGTTGATAGTTTTCCTCTCAATTCCATCTATTTCTCTCATCACCAAATTCAACGCCAGAGAAATAATCGGCGCGGTCCCATTGACCGAGTTGCGCAGTTTTATTGATTTACATATAACGCGAGTGATTTCTACTTTTGTTTGCTGCGCGCGAAAAAGTATTTTGTTTTGGATGTCATCTGAAAGCAAGAGCGCTTGCTTTGACGTGGTAGCTTAATAGATCACTCGGCGCAGTGTCGCGCAGTAATCTTTTGTGAAGAATTCACATGGAGTCTTGCATGGAGTCGGAAAACCGCCGGCCTACTAAGACTAAGATGTGCCTGAACTAGGTCATAGGATAAAAATCCCATGGATGAATAAGTTCCATTCCCGTTTCTTTCTCCACTACTATGATCGTCACAGATGATGATACTCCAGCTTCACCTGCGAAAAGTAATGCTGCTATGAATCCTCAGTCTCCTTCGCTTGAAGCAGCGCCTCCACCAGCGTATGGAGCTGCAGGCCGAGTAATTCCACAAGAGCAGTATCAGCCATATGACGCAGCAGGAGGCTCACATCCAACAAGACCTTTGCTTCCTCCAAATCTAACAGACTTGGAAGCATCTAATGCTCCGAGGAGAAGACAGTCTGCTGGCCGGCGCTTCTGTGGAGCTTTTGCGATAGCGCTTCTCGTTTATGTGCTCGCAGTCATCCTCTTCGGTACATTTTCGGTTAATATACATGGGGACCGGACGAGAAAGCAGTGGGTGAGTGGTCATTGTTAGTTCGATATTTTTTCGTGTTTGACTTAAATCAAGTAGCACGACAAACTATCCAATACCGAAAGATCTTGCCGCTACTTCATGTACAAAAGTTTCCGAAATGAAGAAAACCGGTTATGCAGATAGGACTAACAACTACAGTTTCGGCACTGTCACAACTTCTCTCTCTCTTCCTCTATCCTCCGAAACCCTCTTCTTCCTCTCCCGTGGCGCGCTTTCAAATGGCGTCATACGCATAGCTCCTTCTGCACGGCTAGAAGACACAGAAGTTGCTAGAGTTGACGTTAATGTCAGATATGAACACTTTGAAAACACGACCGACCCCAGCGTATTGGATAGTGCCAGCGTTTGCCTTGTTCAAAAGAAAGGCATAAAGAAAAATGTCGGTGTGGGCATGTTTTCTCCTCAACGATGGTCCGCGCCATGGCCGTATCCCTCACCACGATTTACCTTTGATGTGACACTGGTACTTCCTGAGTCCCGGGGACCATCCCTCCTTCACTTAAACACGCTCGAGACCGATCTACCTCATTTCGACCATATGTTTGTCCATTCGTTAGATGAGTTTGTTATGTTTGATAAAGTGGTGTTAAAAGGTGGAAATGGAAAAATTGAAGTGGAAGTAAGTCGCACTCGATATCATCAAGAAGATTCGATTTAAGGATATCTTTTCAGTCTCTGACAACGGATGACGCTACGATACAGACTTCCAATGGTGAAATCAATATCAAGGTATGTAGGTCTCTTCCTCTATCAATAAACTATACACACCTTCACCCCTCTAGTCGCTAAAATCACATTCAACTTCCATCTACACTACAAATGAGCTAATCAAAGGCCATTTTACAACGGCTAACTCTCTCCAAATCAAAGGCATAAATGCCAAAATCATCGCCGAAGTCGATGTCGTTTCTCAAGGGGAAGGCGGCGGAAAAGTCACTGTGGAAACATCGAACAACGCCATCGAGGCAAATATTCGTATCCATGACCCGTCTTCTCTTTCTTATTCTCGTCCGTCTCCTTCTGCTGCATCATATACCATCCTTGCTACGACGCAGAATGCACCCATCAACCTCGTTGTAGCAGAACTTCCACTGGACTCGATGCTTAACCTTGCGTCATCGTCGATCAATGGGCCAGTGATAGTGTCTCTTCCAGCTACGTACGAGGGACTTTATACCGTGTCCACCACGAATGCTATGAGCAAAGTGCAAGTAGCTCCCATGGAGGACCCGGCTGGGCTAGGGAGAAGGAGAATGTTAGGTTCGAATTCATCGATGGACCAAGGTAAAAAGGCACCGAAGATAAGCGATCAGATTTATTGGGATAAGAAGAACAGGGAGAAAGGAAAGGTTGTGGTGAAGAGCACGAATGCGGATGTACAGTTACACCTATGAGGGCCGGAGTGAACATTCAAACTATATTTTATGATTTATATGTGTACTTGTAATTTTCTGTACTATAGAAACATTGAATCTGTCGTCGGCGTTTGGATGATATTTTGTCGTTGATATCAGCCGCTTTGACTGCGTCTTTCCTCTCGGTTAGCTGGTATTGTCTTCAAACACGCCGAGTACTGCTCTTCATACTAAAACCAGCTTACACTAAGTAGTGCGACCAACATCATTGACCATCCCAATAAGCTCCGAAATGCATGTATCTAATTCTCATAACGGCTTCTGTTACACTTCCGTCCCTTTACGTCGAGATCGCAGGACCTCTCCGCGAAAGCCTGATGAACGACGAAACACTCTCCGTAAGTAGGATAGCCAAGTTCGACAACAGAGTATGATACAGTTTTCTAGAGTTGAATGTCATTCCGCATAGACCTTACGTCGATATTGAAGTTATCGCTCCATCACGATTCCCGAGTAGGCACGAGTCATCTACGAATTAAAGGGATTAAAGATTAGCTGATTGGAAAAAGCCACGAATGAATCTCGACTGGTCTCTGAACGCCGCATTTCTGGATTTCAGTAAGGTTAAAAGTGGAATAACAAACGTGGTGATTCAGTCACCTCATATGCTACAGAGTGAACATCCCGTTTGACGAATAGACTGCGTGTCTTCTGCAGTTTAATCAGACTTTAGGTGGAAGGAACTTCAGAACTAAGCCTGAAGCCTCTTGCAAAGGCGCAAGACGGTTATGAATGGCTGGAAAGATATTTCGAATACTATACCCGCGAGAACGCAGACCAGGCTGCACCTTCACAGAACTAAGCCTCGCTATGTTGGAACCTAGAGGCGTCAAAGCCCTGTTTTCAACCAGGGCGCAAATATCCTCCACAAAAACCAGCATGGGACTTGGAACTGTCCCTTGTTCAACCACAAGTTCGAGATTAAGTATAGCCATGCTTGGGGCTATAGCATTTAGGGTGTTACTATCCTGGTGTGTTTGTGTAACGGGTGTAAGACAGGAGATCAAAGCCCCAAATCTTCCTGAATAAGTGTATTTACTGAAGCTCCCGCAGATAGTCAGTTCAGCAATAGTAGGGTGAGATTCAATGAAGGATATAGCGACCCGGCTTGGAATATCCCGGAGCGTCAATTTTTGTAGAATGGCTCCGGATCGTAGAAGCATAGAAGAGATGGCAGTCACAGTGGTTTTCTGGAAAATCTTCTGTAGCTCCAACCCGACCAAGAAGATTGAGTTCATTTAGCCGAGACATAGATAGGTTATCCCAAATTCCTAATTGCAAGAAGCCAAACAAATTCAGATAAAGTGTCGAAATATTAGAATGGTAGTCTCCAGTCGTAATTCCATCGACAGCGGCGGCATGGGGGCCGTTCTCCAGGTAGCAAACTTTTAGTTCAAGCATAAGGGCCAAGAATTGACCCAATGGCCTGCCCATAAATTGAACAGATCGAAGTTCAACTAAATGGGAAAGGCGACATTGGCAAAAATCTTCCCAGGACAATATTAGGCCTCCTCCAGTAAGACTGCGCAGGGAGGGTATGAGGGTAAGTATTTTTCGACGGAGAGGTGCATTTCTGGGATTTACCCCAAAGGAAATATGCCTCAGGTTTGATAAATCAATACCTTGGTTTATTCTACGGCTTAAAAGGATTTCCATCTCTCCGCCTATGTGAAAAGTTATACTTTTCCACGTAGAGGAGCAATTTACTAGCAGGTTGAACGCTTGCTGGGCATATGAAGAGAGACGTTGTGTAGCATTGCTTGTGATCAGAAGCGTCAAGGGTGTACTGGCCGAGCGAAAGAGATAGTGAGAAATAATCTCAAGATGTTTAGCGTCGACTACTTCAGGTGGTATAGCAAGAGATCGCCAAAGTGTGGGTTGCGAGAGGACGATTTTACGCCAAAAGGAGCATATCTGGGAAAGATGTAGAGTTGGACAGTGTGTACGGATCTGTGCTCCTCTTCGGACTATTGCAAGGGAGTAACCATCGAATTCAGGCAAACGCGAAAGCCCGAGGGTAACTTCCTCGCTAGCAATGTGCAGTGCGAAGATTTCTAGAAGCACATCTTCAGGGAGTAGACGAACTGGAGAAACAAAAGCAGCAGTGACATCAATAGACCCCTTCAGCTCCTCTCGGGCTTGTTTCAACTTTTGCAAGATTCTTCGATTTTCTCCACAAAGCTGTCATACTTAGACAGCTGAACATGAGCATCTTGTATAAGTTCAAAAGTCTTTGAGACCTCTGTAGTTCCAGGAGAATCGCCTTTACGAAGTCGTTCAAGTGTCGGTCAGGGTCGAAGACTCGTGGCATATCACGAGCAAGAGCCTCAATGGAGGTGACAATGTTAGAGCATTGCAGCTCTGTGGATGAAATATCCTCTCTGGAAGCTAACAGGATGAATTTTGTCCGCTGAAGATAGAACGGGGTACTTACACTGACATAGTTGACTTCTGATTTAAGATAAGCGCCGGGACGGTGCCGACTTGTTTCTTTGTTCACATCTCTTGCACGGGCACCGCTCTTGCACTGCACTTCTACCTTCCCCTCTCGCCCTTTCCCTCTTCTGCTTTGCTCCACTCTCTCCCCCGTCCTTATGTTCTCACTACTATTGCTACATTCGCTCCTCCAATACCATACCATCCTTTCCTCATGCTCCAAGAAAGCGTCAACAAACCTGGGCAATTTGGTGTACCTCAGAAGATGATAAATAAGGTATACTCATTGGAAGAAAGGTCAGATTTACATACTACATTGATTTCCAGATTACATAATTGTATACAGACCACTAGAGACTTGATCATATGGTATAAGTATCAGAAGAACCCCTCATAGCCTGTGTTTCAATGTGTTCATTGCCTTCCTAATCTGGGCTGACACATTCAGCACTGTCCCCAGTGTAATCTCCTCATCCGGAATAGTATACATTTCAGGAAAGGTTTCGTGCCCCAGCCACTCTTTGAGTGTTTGTGTACTTATCCGATCCGTACCGTCTTCTTTCATTAATAACCAGGCCATTGCCGCTTCTCCGTGTCCAATCTCCTCGTGAACTGGATCCAATTCCCTAGTCCAAACCATTCCCTCCCTCTGTACCCTCACCTCCGCCAGACTATGGATACCCATACCGGCTGAGTATCTAGTGACCAAATCATCCAAAAGCTCCCAATCCACTCCCGTTGGAGCAAACTGTGCTCCGGGAGGCGCATCATCATGTACAAGGGAGGCGTGCTCGATCTTGTTATGTGCTGCTAAGGCATCGAGCGAGATTCCCGTGAGTAGGTTTCCGCACCAAAGGAAGCCCACAGAAACGAAAATCACTGGCCAACGGGGTAGACAGATGGTAGATGGAAGTAAGGGATGAAACTAAGGACGAAGCAGATATGTCTCTGCCTGAACGGTTACTGAGAGCGTCAAATAAGTAAAGGAAGGAAATCATAAAGAGAAGTCTTACATGAAACCATGATTTGCAAGCGCGTTCAGTCCAGGACAAGGTGATCTCACGTCTCCTTCCTGAGGCGCTATGAATGCGTGCTCTGGGGAAGTCCAAGGCCTTCTTTCGACTTCAAGGGTGATATTTTGACTTGGACCCCAACTTGAATTTGAGAAAACTGAAACGGATAACAAGCTGTTGAAATTTTGAAAAAATCATGTGCGGTGAAAGCAGGCAAGGAAAATGGCATATGCATCTCGAAATAAAATTTTGGGAGTATACGGAGACAATATTCGGGCAAGAGTGACCTTTTACGCGTGGACAGCTGGAAAACATTATGTATTACATCAGAATGCATCTGTAACTGCAACGATCTAAGTCCACTACTAGTATTGAATCCGCGAAAAATTATGGCGTCGGAGCGCTGAGCGAAAATGTGAGTAGGAACCTAGATCTACCCAAAATAGGCAGGTGCCAGCCATAGTGGATGTACGCAAGCAATACCCGGCTCCACGCTGAACCGGGGATACCGATAAGGACCTGGTATTGGGAACATCTACTATATAGGAGAGCCGGATTTGGGTCGCGCCCGTGTCATTGACGGTGCATCACAAAGGCGGAGAGGCCCACCATTAGTGCCTTCTCCTTTAAAATCGGTATCAGTGTTACTATCTCCAATGATTCCATTCCTCAGAACCGAAGTGCTGATGTCGGAGACAAGGACTCTCCGAGACCCCTGAACTGGTGCAATTTCGACCACATGAAAAGCCATCCGGTGATTTGACGGCCGAATGGCTTTGACGGTAAAACTGTCAGGAGTCAACTCGACACACATGAAACTTTACTTGACGCGAACGCGTCTTTGGATTCGGGTTATTACATCTTGTTACAAAATTATTGTAGGGATCTCGAACGGGACCACAGTACTACTAGCTACGAACTTTAAAAAAACTGAACGGTGTTCCACATGCAGACATATGCAAGTTATTTTTTGTCCAATACTAAGTACTCCCGGACCCCCTTCGTCATTAACCTTTGGCTCCGGGCTGCAGGCTTCGCCTCCCCTTGCCTCCTCAAGTATTACATACTCCGGTTCACCGTGGCCCTGTTCTATCCTGCCACTCGATTCGAGATTCACTCCGACTAAGTACATCCGCCCTTTCAATCCACTTGGAAGACGATTTCGATTTTTTTTCATACATAATCTATTTATTTAAATATATAAAATCTCTCTGGTTAAATATTTAATAAGTTAAATAATAATTATAATGCAGTATTAGGCTGAGTATACTATATCGTGTGTTTCAAGTGTCCATTACCTTCTCCACCTGGCTTGAGACAGTTGTCAGTGTCCCAACCGTTATCTCTTCACTTGGAGGAGTATACGTCTCAGGAAGACGTTCGTGCCCCAACCACTCTTTGATTGTTTGTGTACTTATCCGATCCGTGCTGTTATCCCTCATTATTAACCAGATCAGGGCTGCTTCTCCATGTCCAAGATCTTCGTGGATTACATCCAACTCCGATCTAAGCTTTCCCTCTCTGCGTAACCTCACTTCCGCTAGATCCTCAAGACCCATACCGGCTGAGTATCTAGTGACCAGATCGTTTACAAGCTTCCAGTTAACGTCCGTTGGAGCATATCGTGCTCCGGGAGCCGCATTATCATGGACTAGAGAAGCATCGTGCTCGATCTTGTTATGTGCTGCTAATCCCTCGAGCGAGATTCCCGTGAATATGTCTCCACAGCAGAGGGATGCTACGGAGGTCATAGTAGCAGCCAGCGGAGTGGACAGGTGGTATACGGAAGTAAGGGATGAAATTAGGGATGAGGCAGATATGTTTTTGCCCGAATGGTTACTGTGAAGCAACTAATAAGTAAAAACGAAAAGACAGAAAGAGAAAATCTTACATGAAGCCATGATTTGCGAGCGCGTTCAGTGCTGGCAAGGTGACCTCGCGTCTCCTTTCTGAGGTGCTCTGAACGAATGTTCGGGGGAAGTCCAAGGCCTGCTTTCGACTTCAAGAGCTGGATTCTGGCGCGAATCCGAACTCGAGTTTAAAAAAGTTGAGAGGGATAACAAAGCCATTGTTGAAAATTTGGAGAGATCGGCAGGTAGGGAGAATGGCATATGCATCTCGAGATGAAAAATAATTAAAGGAAAAAAATTAGATGAAGAAGAATCGAACGAAAAGAGAACTGGTTGATGTTTGTACGACGCGAGAGCGATCGGTTTAAGTACAGGCAGCCTGTACTGCCACCACCCCATAGTGAAACAAGTACGCTTTGACTGTAAAGCTACAAAGTCCACAGCGACTGATGTGAAGAAACAATGTGGATAGGAATAATGATATCGGAACATCTATAGCTGCGTACATAGTTGGGATATATGTAAGATAGACAGATGATCATCCGAAGCTATTCAAGAATCAGACACTCATCATAACAGATCGTATCGATCATGGCAGATCACATAGCACCAGATAGCACCGTAGCTCATGCACATGGCTTGCACAGCCAGCCAGGCATCGTCGATGGCAGCCGACGGTAACCTCTGGGAAAACTATCAGTTTCGGTCCCATTCGATCCGATTGGAATAAGTCCTAATGTCAGAAACAAAACACTCCTCCACTTCATGACCAGCTCCTGTAGCCACCTTGAGTATTATTTCGTTCAGAGCAGTCGAACCTAAAATATCTATGTGCTCTGAAGTGTTGGCTCCACCTCGGGGCAAAGAAGGAACAGGCCGGTGAGGGAGCTGCATGGGAGTACTGATTCAGCGGCCCGAGCTATAAGGCAGGCAGATGCGAACAACAAACCTCAACAACCGTAACATTGATCCTTGCAGGATTCCATCTCTGCCTCTTCCAACCTTCGACGCACATAGCACCTAGACTGATGAGACTGACGGTGCCGTCGCCTTCTCCGAGTTTGACACCATTGCGAATCTAATGAGTGAAGTGTTAACATATTGTGCGGATTTCTTGGATTGTCTTGACCCACTCTGGGGTTAGAACCTTCATCCGTATACTCCGCGTCAATCCAACTCTTCCGTTTGAGAGGCATGTCTAGCGGCGTTGCATGGTTACGCCCGAACAAGGTTGCCCAGAGCTTGAATCAGGATCAGTGCAGAGGGGCGCCGCACTATCAGCAGAAGTGTCGTCGTATTCGTATTCGCCCTGAGTATACCAGTACGAACGCTGTTGGATCGATGTAACAGTCAGTCCACGATTAGAGAACAGAACCGTGACGATGAACCTCAGTCTCCTTTCCATGTCCATAGACACAGAACATCTTCATCGAAGGGGCATTGGGTAATCTGTGCAATAATTCAATAGTAGTTGGATGAAGATATGACAAATCCGTATACCTCACTTCCAGAGGATTGGTCCACTTCGTATGATCTAAATCATTGCGCTTCAGCGCCTCTTCGTCTCGTTCCATTCCGGAGGAATAGTTGGTTGCCATCATTTTCTAGT
>JADNRY010000818.1:0-25062 GCA_015501585.1 Rhodocollybia butyracea
GTGTGAAAGCTAGGTCAATCTGACGGAGATAACAGAGAATCTCGCCTTTAGAATGAGGTTGGACCTGTGGATCTTGCCTATCCTTACATGTATCTCGGACTTTTTTTGAATCGGACCTTTCTACTCATTTGTAGTTGTAGTTGTCACTACAGGTTAAAATTTAAAGTACGCATGACCTTCGGGAAAGTTTTGAGAAGGCATCTATAGCATGACATAACATTCTGAGCGAAATATTATATAGGAGGATAATGTAGTATCTAGAATAACAAGGAGAAAACGAGATTGAGTCAATCACTATGCAATCTCTATGCAGATTGTGGCGGTAAAGTTCATTGAATTAGATCCGCGAGTCGAAGAGCCTGGATGCAAGAGCGTTGCTATACGACGTTACTGCAACACGAGGAGCAAAGACTATTGACACTGATAGTACGGCCCTTTTGCGATTGTTTCATCCTGAAGACCCGAACTGAGTAGGAATAATGTGGGAGAGGCGGAACACGTACCACCTCGTGCAATTGCACTGAACGCATGCGCGTCTGTGGCTGTTGCTATATACACAGTTGTCTTTATTGCAGTCAACCTTGAACGGTCCTTCGTCAGTCAGAGCTATGGGAAAAGGACTTGGAAGTTGACTGACAACGACACCAGCATCGCTAGGGTATCGTGGCCACAGGCATATCTTGCATACGTTACGGAGCGGTGGCACATTCTTGTAAGTCTATCTGGTGGCTCGGTCAACAGGACAACCCTCCAAGTACAACAGATGTTGTCGTACCTAGACAAGTCGTAAAAAAGTAAGATGTTAGCTACCCTCCTCGAATTCTCCTTCCATTTATATGCTCGAAACTATCGCAAGTAAAGGGTCCAAGGCATTCCAGTGTCCGATCCACAAAGGGGACAGATTAAATTTGACCAGAGGGTGGAATGGAAAGCAATATTCGACAGGGCAACATATCATGTCAGTTTAGTTCGCTCCTTGGACTATGACTCACCGCACCAAATGTACGGAGAGATCGATAACCAACGCGCTAAAGAGAACAGTTTGAGGTGCATCATCGCACACGGCAAGTCCGGAGCGGGCAGAGACATCACAATCAATATTCAACCATAGTCTACATTTCCTTGAAGTCGGTGCAGAGGCTTCACCTCGATTGAAGTTTCCGTTTCCGTCGTTTGGCATTTAAGCTTTCCGCTGTCGCACGCTTAAGCTCGCCTTCACCCTGATATACGAGAGGATGACGAAGTGGACACAGATGGACACATCACATCGCAGACACATTGCTATCAAAGATCTACCACCCTACACTTAATTAGACTAGAAAACGTGTGTTTAGTTCTTAATCGGAGTACGAGCTGATATTACTCACCAGTTACCCTTATGGGAACGATTGCTTCTTCCAAAATAAATGATTCCACCACTCATCGGGAGCTTTGACAGGTTGAATACAGCGTCCGGCCTTGTTGAGAGTTTTGGATACTTGCAGGTACCACAACTCGGAAACGCCTTGACGCCGGAGGTATTCGAGTGAACGATGATAGTTCAATCCAACTGCGTGAGGACCGTGGCTGTCGTCTGACAGAGCCAACTTTCCACCATTTTGTAGGATCACCTGCACATGCGATGCAGCATCGCGTAAAAAGAAAAAATATAGACTCTTACCTTCAAGACATCTTCTGCTGGATATGCGGTGTTCCAATCCTTTCTAAAAGCCGCAGCGTTCACTTCGAACAGAGCTCCGTAAGCGATGGCATACGATATATTACGCCCCAACAGCGTCCATGCACGCGGATAATCTTTAAGTCCTAGGTCTGGATTATACAATCGACAGAGGTCAATATGGCCAATAATTTCAGGGTGAAACCTTTCCAGTAGCTGAAATTGAGCCTCGAAGTAGCTACATAGCAGATTTTCCATTTGCTCGTGCTCCGACTGTCCTGGTTGGTGGGCTAAGGCTTTGTTGAAAGTACCGACATCAAAGTCAATGGGAATACCACTGACATGGTGGATAGAGCCAACAATATACTCAATCCTACCCGACTGCGCTGGAGCAAGGAGTAGAGTTGATCCAAGTCAATAGCTGTAATGTTGTCTGTTTCGCACCCAACAAGGACAGTGATTTGAGATGCATATCGCACTTTCAGGCGATGAGCTTCATCTAGAAACGCGTCGAACTGATCACTGAGATCTTCCACCTGCACTTCCGCCTTGTACCGTAATGTATGAGTTCCAAAATTATTCGTATTTGGAGTGAATCACCTCTTCCGGATATAAATCTTCCGGTCGATATCTAGGAACGTGTTCAGTAAGGCCATATATCTCGAAGCCTTTCCGGATGGCTTCAAGAACGATGTCTTCGAGTACTCCACTAGCGTGGCGGCAGAATTGACCAGAATGCGAATGATGACTGTAAGGCATGGAATGAGCGCTCATGTAAGCGCCGACAGTCGGAATGGATGCAGTGCATATTTCGATCTTCGATAGTCAATGCCAACATCGGTCGAGAAAATAAACCAGAAGAATGACTCAGTATGTCTCATTGACGTCGCTTAACTTACAGTAGCGGCTCTCTGGAAGGTCAAAGCCAAGTGTCAAAACAAAAGGAGTGCCAGACGGGAACTGAGAAAGTTAATTAGGACTTTAGCCTGACCTGCTACTCTACGCCAGCCAAAAAGAAAGACGAGAGTTCAACAATATTCCATGTTTGATACTATTAATCTGGGAATCAAAAAAAGAGTGTTTAATGTATAAGGTCCTTAATCGTACTACAATTGAGATATAGTCCATGATATGCAAAGCAGGTTCAAAGAAAGAAAGAATAAGCGAGTGCGTAAGTGAAACTGATCCAAGTCCAATAACGGAAAGCAAGAGTGAGAGGGAAAGGAATCTATTCTGCAAGTATCGTATCAATAGACTTGTTGAGGAAATCTTTGCGTGAGGTAAGGTCCGCTTTCGGGAATCTGGCCGTCATGGCTTCTCGGGCGGTTCTACGAATAGGATTAGCAAAAAGAAGTTCGGGGAAAGTTGGAAACATACTTCTTGGTGACAGTCATTAGATCTTGAGTACTGAGGTAGTTCCGAAGAGCAGCGAATAGCTCATCATCCGTGGGGTTGGGATTCTGACTAGGCCCAGCGAACGGATTGACAGTGGTGGCCATCGAGAAAGTGGATAACGGTCGTTGTTCTTGGCTGGCAGGCATGGTAGGCGGAGCAAATGCACCAGATTGAGAACCGAAGCTACCGCCAGTCATCATCCCAGGCATCATGTTGGCCCTGGGATCCATCGCGGTAGAAGACATCATAGGGTTCATCCCCATACCCATCGACATGCCATACATGCTCCCAGTGTTTTGTGGCATACCGTACATACTACCCGTGTGTTGAAAACCCATCGGCATAGCAGGGCCCATCGGCACATGTCCATAGTCAGAACCAGCGGCAGAACCTGGCCCACCACCGAAGGGCATGTAAGGGAGCTGAGGTGCGAACTGCTGTGGAGCATGATGCGAAATATTGCTCAGTGACTGTTGACTGCTATTGAAATTAGGATTTGAACGGCTATTCGCTGTCAGGTTGGTATCGCGGTAGTAGTCACCAGCTTGTGAGCCTTGCTGGTAGTTGTAGGGCGATCCGGTTCGCGATATAGGCTGACGTGGTTGAGTATGATGTCCAGTTTCATCTGAATGGCGTGAACCAGTGTCCAAGCTTCTGCTTCGTATTCTGGATGATAAATCAGAAAAAAAATGTTGAGAAAAGGGGTAACAGTACGCACCACTGAATTTCTTAAGGGGAATCATAGACTCGTCGAACTTGTCCTCATCATTAATGATGACCTTCTTGTCCTTTCCTTCTCCTATGACTAAACGAGTATTACCCCAACCGAATTCATCCATACACCAGAACGAATAGACCGGAAGGAAGAAACTATAAAGTGGGTACCTGGAAAAGATTTAGGCACCGAAACAATAGTTCTCTTTTCGATACGTACGAGATCAAGTAGACAATCATCCATCCCATAAGCATGAATTCACGCTTCAATAGGAAGATCAACAGCTAGAATGGACAGTATGAGTAGACATCCTTCATGGTTTTGACACGCAAGACTTACCTGCATACCATAGCCAGCGGCAATCATAATGATAGCAATCAGGGGGAATGGCGATTTGCCCAAAGAGACGGTGACGATAAGGTACCCAATCTGAACAAAAACTTTAGTTGAGAACGTATACAACGTCAAAGAAAGGCACGTACATAAACGACAGTCGCGGGCAAGATCTACAGGAAAATTACCACGTTCGTTAGCGAGACGACCATTCTTACAGTCAGAAGGGCCATACCATAGTACTAAGCAGATCGATGAACACAAATATCCGCATCGAGAAACAACAGAACCCAATGAGTTCGGGAAGCATAACCAGCTCGCACAGGTTGTGAACGGTAGAGTTGATCCAACGACGACGCTGGGAGAAGAGTACACGAGTAGAGTCAGGAGCGACAGTATGAGCGACAGCATCGGGGTTAAATTTGGTCTTGAAAGTGGGAAAGTGTTTCATGAGCAACGTCGTCAAGAATCGATCTTCCCCCAAGGAGAAAAGATTCTTCTTATGCAAAGTGTCGACGTTAGGCTCGGCGTACTCGTCGATAACACGATTAGAGATGATGATAGGTCGTCCCTTATCCGCCGTCCGGATACGGTAAAGACTGAAGCACCCAGGAAGACAGGTGACTGAGCCAAATAGACTTTCAAACGCCTTGGTTAAATGATGGGAGATGTAGTACTCGTACACCTGAATCATCGTCCACCACGAGGATTCCTCATTGGCGACCTTGGTCTCTCCACAGATTCCGATGATGTTCGAGTCATTGGCTGAGGACGCGACTAGTCGGTTGAGAGAATCGGGTGTCACAGTCTATCACAGTCATGAGCTACGAGACACAAATGAAATAGCAAAACTCACCGTATCAGCATCAATAGTGAAGATATACTCGTAGAACGCCGGATCGATACCAATTACATTACGCATTTGATGATACAGCTCCAATTCCAGCGGAGTCATGGGTGCGTCAAAGTGTACTCGATTCAGATAATGCATGAGCAAAATCTGACTGTCCCGCTTGCCACGATTACCAGGCTTGGAGCGCTCAGTGGGTTTACCAACTTTTACAACAACCATATAACTACCAACAGTATCAGCTTTGAACGAAGGAAAATCACAACGAACTGGGACGTACGGAACGACGTGACCAGCATATTCATATAGCCCCGAATAAACCTTTCCGTAGTTGAGCGCACGAGCGCCCTCTCCGACAGACTTGAACATCAAAGGCTCAGGGTCAAGCTTGGGATCTACACCGAGGATATCTTGGACAATCCGTGGTGTCGTACGGTCGTTCCCACTTCCAGTAATGTTCCCGTCACAGATGATGAAGATGAGCTTCCGCTTATCGTCATAGTTTAATGCAGCAAGCGAGTCGATTGTCCGACGAAGAGAATCCTCGCCTTCCGTGTAACAAGGGACTTGGCAGAGCACAAACTTGTCTTGTAATTCAGGTGTTCGCTTTGGGGCCAACTGCAACGCGGAAAGGACTGAAGATAGAAAGAGGAGTCAGATAACGGTTTTCATGAGTGGAAAATCCTTACATTTCAAAACCATGGTGGACATCAATAATGCAGAGATGACAATCAAAGTAATATTGGGCGCCTGGCATCTAGGTGTGGTACGGTAGTCAGTCTGACCGATGTAAAAAACGTTGTTCAAACAGTCCAAGTTCTGTGCACGGAAAGTCTCGTTGAGGCCGCCTAAGGCCGCGTTCAGTGGCTGGGTGATATCCTGACCAGATCGGTCTTTGAAAACGTTTTCGACGGTGGGGGCAAGGAAAGAATAGGCGGGAGCGTTTGCGTTTACAGTTTGACTGTTGAAGTAATCTGTCAGATCGTAGAGATTCTTGTTGTATACACCCCAATTCCTAACAAAACACGTTAAGGCGAAACAAGAGAACAACATACTAATAAAAAACTCACCTTGGATCACTATTGTCACTCGAAGTCGAAGCCCCAGACTGAATCGAAGCCAACGAGTAAACCAACGTTCCCTTATGAAACTCCTTGATAGTAGGCTGGAAAATCGTCGTGTACCAGTCCGGCTGAGCGAGTTTGCTCGTTGTCGACTGCGCATACTGGCCAGACGCATGGTTTGCGGTCGGCTCAGTCTGGGTGAGATTCTGAATGGACAGCCTCATGATAGGGTCATTTACAAGACCAGGACATCCAAGAACCAAAGGCACAGGGAAATAGCTCGTCATATCCTGCCCAGCAAGATCCGCAAGCGAAGATGCTGCGTTACTAGGCTCTCCAAGTATGTCACTGTGCTGCCCTTGCACGAAATTCGACACGTCGTACACATTCCCTTGGATAGCAACATAATAATCGTTACTCGCTGTATGTTCCGCAACTTCGTCCACGGTCCACGCGCGATCAAAGTCTGGACAGATAATCCGTCCAAAGCCGACGATGTAGAAGACGACAATAGCGTTGAGCAGAAAGATGAGCCAGAAGATAGTGACCTTTTCCCTCCACGCAAGTCTCACGTCAGGTCGCTTCATACGACCCACATGTCGAAGTAAGAACGAAGGAATCCACCAAGTACAAGCCCACACAGTCCATAGCCAGTACCTCCGGCTACGCGTCGAAGGAACCTCCTCGACAGAATCCGGCGCATCCTTGACGACGAGGCCATCACCTTCCTTCAAAGACGAACCAGCAGGTACAGTACCGATCGATTTGTCCTTATCCCACTCAGATCCCCACGCATCATCCTGTGGGTTGTTGAACCCCGCACCAGGAGTCGCCGACTGCGGAATCGGTAGAGCATCATATGCAGGACCTTCATTCTGAGACCTATGCATCCCAGGACCACCCCTCATCCCCAACCCACCACCCCTCTCCTCAATCGCGCTATCGGGCTCCCCTCTCACACCACCATACCCATACCCTCCACCCTCATGCGTGTAATCCGTGCCATCATCCAGCGCGACACTCCCATCCTCGTCGTCCCTTTCCATCCCAGCATCCTCCAGCGCATGCCTCGCGTCTTTCTCCACCGCTCGTACAGTATCCTCCACCATCTTCCACGCGGGGTACGCAAGCCATATCGACCGATGCCCAACAACATAATCCACGCCCTCGATCCACCCATTCGCGCGCGCACACTGCGTAATCCTCTCACTCTCGGACCCGCGCATAGTAGGCACATACCGATCACAGAACTGACCCAAGTCAAAGTCGGTGATGTACTCCACGCTTTTGCGGGACGTCAAGTCAGGTAAGAGGAGACTGCGAATTTGAGCTTTGACTCGGCGTTTGTCGAAGGAATTCGGGGAGCCAGAGTCGTTCGGGCGGACACAGGAGATGGCCCAAGGACGGGCTTTGGAGATGTTGGTGAAGAGCTGGGAAAGGGTGAAGTTGATCTGAGTGGTGACGGGGTAGGATTTTCCCCGGTCGAGTTCTGGGAGTTCAGAATCCTCGGATGAACGCTCGCCTTCGCCCATCAGAGTAGATGAAACAATAGGCGTGACGGCGCGCAGCGGTCTGGAAGAAACTTGAGCCTGGACGACGATGGACTCATCCTTGTAGTGCTTCTCTGCCGCTAGACTTGGACCAGAGAATAACTTGGCGACGAAGCCATCGCTCGAGTTTCGGAGGAGCGAGACAAAGGCAGGATCCAGGAGATCTGTGTCCTTGTCCACAAAATCGGCTGCATCGTACGCACACGTTCCAGCGTAATGATTGACACCAAACTGCGTACGACTTGGGGTACCAATCGGGCTGGCGACGAAAGAAGCATGGACACTGAATTTGGTCCGCATTTCTTGTACCAGTTCCTCGTTCTTGTTATCGCTGGTGCCTTTACCCTGTTTGAACGACGACGAAGCCTTGTTCATAAGAGATAAAAGGCCTCCAGGCTTACGCTGAGCCTTGTCCGGTAGCTGTCCTCTGAGCATCTCTACGCAGGCGGTGTTGTCCATGGTGGCAACAGCTGGGAGGGAAACGCCGTCGCTGACGACATGACTGCTGTAACCAACGGTGTCTTCAAAAGAGTGGCGTAGGAAATAAGACTGGAGCATCTCGTCGGAAAAGTTTATACAAAACTCGTCGAATCCGTTCTGGCCATAAGCCGAAACGAGAGGAACAGTGCCCGAAAGGGAGCTTGTGCCAGTAGGGCCTCGGGACTGGAACCCAGGTTGGTCAAGCATCACGATCTGAGTGTACGGAGGTGCAGCCTTGGAAGAGGGAGCGACCTTGTGATTGGCAGTCTCGACCACAAAAGCAAAGAGGATCGCATAGAGATCTCGGACGAGCTGATCTCTCTGCAAAGCACTCTGTTGAGCACTGAGTAAAGACGTGTACAGCTCCTTGCGAACATAACTCGTCTTGTTCGTCAGAGCCTGCGAGAGATCTTCGGAGGAGACTCCAAGAAGACGGGATACATGGTCGAGAACCTCGACGTTGGTAACGTGGGCAGAAACATCGTGGAAATCACCTTGGCCGAATTCGAGATTACCAAGAAGAAGGATGGTGATTAGAAGGCTAAAAATCGCCGACACTGCTTTGGGTTTGAAACCAAGGGTACGCATAGCGGCTCGGAGATCACCCATGGCTACGGAATCATCGCTGAACGGGCCAGCGGGGAGACGATAAGTGCCGGATGAGGCCAGAAGGGTATAGTCTGACGGATCTTCGATGTTGAGAGCGTCTCGTTCTGCGGAAGTACATCCTGCAATGAACTGGTAAAAGACATGGAACGAACGCTCTTCTTGGGTGAGGCGGTTGAGACGAGACTTGTCGAGTCCGTATGTAAGAACTTTGGCTCCAGAGATTCGCCCACGCTCGTTAAAGTGCAGTTCGGTGTACCGACTGTGACGCGAAGCGTTTGGGTTGATAATTGTTTTCGAATTACCAAAAGAGTCCAGGACGATACCAAGGGCCTTGACCTGTTCAGCAATCTTGGCTTCCTTGCTCGAATGACTCGAAAGCCTAAGTATCTGGTTCGTGAAGAGACGCAAATTCGAAGTTTTACCAGAGCCGGTGATGCCCCTGGAAATTCGACTAAATAGAATTTTTTAAAAGCCTTGCGGAATACTCACCTGGAAAGCAAGGCCTGTGACTCATTACGCCTCCTCATAACTAGATAAACTCTTGCAGCCAGATCGTAGATATGTGGCTGCAGAGGTTTCGGTGAATCGACCATTGGAAGACTAGTGTCCTTGTAAGAGCGTTCTTCGTATTCCTTTGCACTGGCATTATTGAGAGAAGCGAGAGTTTTGTAGGGATTGACGACGACAAGATTAGTGGCGCCAGCTCTTGTGTAAGGTAGATCAGCTCTGAACCTGGCCTGAAGGACAGCGAGAATGGCGTCGTCGGTGGGGTAAATTGTCGCAGAGCCAGAGGACGAAACAAGATCAACGAGGTCACCGGAAGCTATGGCCTGTACATTGTGGTTCGAGGCCATGGCCGATATTAGAATGAACGAAACAGCAACGCTGCTTGCTCGTCGTTACCAAAGGTGAGGTAGAAGGAAAGAATGAAATTAGTTCCCACGTGGCTCCAGCGCCAAACACAAACACTACATAGCCGCAAGCCCACATGTCAAAGTTATTTATCTGCTACCCGAACACCTACAACTGGCTAGTCTCCTCTAGTCTCTTCAGTAACATGATACGACACATCCTTACCGACAGTAGGATGCGGTATAGGATACTGCGATGAGATGGGATTTTGACGGGGTGAATTCACCGCACAAAGCTCGGGTTCGGAATTACAAGTCGGCGTACAGTACACGACTTTGACAATGCTTCGCCATTTTCCTATCGGCGGCATTTAAACAGCGATGGCTGAGTCCTGTTTTTGCCCTTCCAAAAGGTTGTTGACAACTTGGCACTCGTACTAGATAGACGAACTCAATCAAGATCTCTAATCCTATGGTTAGATTAAGGCCTCAGGAATTTTAATTAACTGGTAACTAGCAACTAGCTATGCCGAATCTCATGTTAGATCCTCGATGAGGAAGATTGTAGCATGTAACTTGCCCTTTGGCGTCCATTTCAATTTATCTTTTACCGCTCTGCACAATTAGTCCCAGTATGATATCCGACCCTAAAGCCTATGAACACAGCACTTCCAAAATCTACTGCTCCATCAATTACCCCTTTCAGCTTTCCCTCCAGCACTCCCACCGAAAAACAGAATCCCTAGACTCACTCTTATCATCGATGAACGTTATGAACGCCAAGAACTGATGTCATGCGGGCCTCGTACGCTTTGAGAGCACGGGGGCAATGGACTCGAACACGTACGCGTGGATTTTGGACAGCGCACTCCTTCGGCATAAGACTAGGTTCTGATATAGTATTCAGAGGTGAAGCTAAGGATGAGTATGATGAAGCGTTCAAGTTTAATTGGAGTGGATGCTCTTCAGACCGTGATAAGGGCAAAGCTACAGCGACATCATCGACCGGTTGCTGTGACAAAAAGGAAGAGGAATTTATAACAGACTATTGTTACATTCTACCCACTTTGGAATAAGGGATAAAAGTTGCTCACCCCGAAACAGCAGGTATTAAGATCCAAGACAACAGCGTTCATCAATATCTCTAACAGACTAGAACTGAACAAGACCAACACGTCTCTCTCTGTTTTCAGCGTTAGAAACGATAAAAGTTGGAGAATACTAGGCTTTAAGAAGGCCCTCCCACTCTCATATTCTTCAACTTTTATCGTGTAGCCAAGGGATTATACTACATAGTTTAACAGAAGCTCCTAGATGAAAGGCAAGTTTTCAATAAAGTGTTATTGACGATCTGGCTGTTCTCTGAACTGTGCTACTGCGCGATCATCATCAGTCTCGTCTTTTTTGTTTTTCAAGAGTATCCATCTCTGCACGATGGTGGCTAAAAATTCCCAGCCAAGTTCCCAGCTCTGTTTTGCGTCTTCAAATGTCCTCTCTCGGATTCATCTGACCATCTGACTAGTAGTTTTTTTGATTTGAGGAGGATCTATTGCACATCGGATGGTGTGAGTTGACTGCAAGACATCTGAGAATTAATGTAATACCTTGGTCAGAGATAGGCGTGATAGATTCCAACTGCCCCACTGTTGCTTCTACTAGTTGTGGACCAAAGACTCTAGTACGAGTGTGTCTATTGTCGGACGGATGCTCAAGCGCTCACCTCGAGCTACTTGCCCAAGTCAGCACAGCCTGAGTGATCAAAGAGGATTCTCCAACATACACGACTTCAAAAGGACGAAGAACCAGGTGCTAAACTTGCGCTAACTCACCGGCCTTCGAGCTTCCGCCTGGAAACAATAAAGTAGACCAGACAAGAGCCCGTATTCGAGTCCAACGGTGGTCAACGTCTAGACCTCCATTCATCGGCATATGGAAGGCAAGAAGTCGAGAGGGCATTCAACGCCACATCACGGCAGCGTGGGCGCTTTCAGGAGCTTTTCTGGCATTCTATTGTCCGATTTTGGAACAAAGTTTTAACCTCATGAATCACATAGAACGTGACGAAAGGAAACTAAACCTTTTGTAGAATTTCAGCGCTCAGTATCCAGAGAAACATGTACCTATAACAGTACGTCTCGTTTTCTAGTACCTCCAAAAACCCTGCTTGCTTCAAACAGATATCCCGCTCGGCGTTTTCTGTCCTTCTCTATCCTTTCAAGCTAGCTGTTATCCCAAATGGATATGCGACCCGGACATTCAGGCCTGCATGGCATTAGCTGCTTTCGAATGTCTCCGCTGGTCAATTGTGCATATGAATCGTAAGATAATGATTGATGCTTGAAGCGCAGAATTTTCGGTCTTTAATTTGAAACGCGTGTTTCGCTATTCGCCTTCCAAAAGCAAGTCAAATCGACGTGACGGATCCGAACACGTTTAGATTGCCATTACACCCCACATGAGGCTAGAAAACCACACGAGTGCCGGTGCGTGCTGGCTTACACTGTTCTTTCCGTACCTCCACCATGTCACACAGCTTGCGAGCTCTTCCTGGTTTCTACAAGCTGCTTTTCTTGTACTTGGAACCTAGTCAGCGGCTTTTCTGATACGGGGGGTCATCGTTCTAAAGCTTTATCATTAGTATCCGCCATTCTACCAGCACCTATGATCTGGCTGTGGCCTGGCGCAGCTTGGTTCCACTTCGAACAAATTCCTACGAACTCAAACTCTCCGTCTCCTGCATCACTGGATCCTCGTACACTTCTTGCTTTATCACAGCTAGGCAACTGTTCGTGCTTTCCGACAACTAAATGAATGATTCCTGATTCGTCCAAAGGTTATATGCTGGTAGGACTCATGGTGTCGTTGGTTTTCAGAGTAGCAAGGGATGCATTCCCTGAAAATCCTATCGCCCAAGAACGAATCATTGGTGGAACTCTTACTGCGTTGGCCATCGCCGATGTAAGTCCCTTTTCCCCTGAACTCCTTCCTCAAAGTTCCAAATGTAATTGTACCGCAGGTCTTTCAGTGAGTCTGCTGATATAGTGGAATGTAGCCTGGGCTTGAACTTCTCCATAGTGTTTTGTCCACGTTTATTGGGCTTCCTTCCGATATCCGGTTCAGTCCTATGTCGTGGAATGGTATAACGCATGGGAATATCACTCTCACAACGTTTCTTTTCTGTGTTAGGTACGCATCGTATACGTGGTTGGTATGGGCTGACTTTGACTGTTGTTTCTAGGATGGCATGGTTCTTGGGGGTTGGACGATCTCGTTATTACTATGGGCGAAAGGCTTCTAGAACCTCAATGCGCAAGATTCGATAGACGATAAACCATTTGCTATGAGATAACGGACATTCCTACTTTATACAGAACAGCCAGCACTAGAATTGTGATTATTTATTGACTGGAATGATTAATGCATCGAAACGGCAGTTTCGTCTTGAGGCGATTTGTGCAGGTTTAGTCGTGGCTTTCAGGCTGACCGAGGGTCCGAGCAATCGTCCCACTCGCAAAGGACGGAATATATCTCAGGCGATTTAATATCGCAACGTTGTTGCGGACCCAATTCCATCGACCGATGGCGTCTACTCAGTACAGCGCCACATTCGCCACCGTTAGACCACGACCTCGGAGCGGCGAGACGACTGATGAAAGGGTGGTAGACTGACGGCAGCATGGTGGCTTATACCTGCAAAAGCAATACAAAAATACTCCGATGCTTCGCTCTGCTCACCGAATAGCTAACGACACATCCAGAGTTTCAAGCTAACATGGTTTAGATGTAACACTCCAGAGGACGGCATGATGAGCAAGTCAACTCCAAGCCTATGCGGACGGCGGCAGTGTATGCATAATTGAGTTGTGGAATGTACATCGGCTTAGGCGTTTGAATATAAGCAGTACACGGTGGTGACTGTCCCGCTGACCGTTCCACAGAGGGCCAAGAGGAGATATGGGACGAGTACTGTGACGAGCGAGGTACCGCGGCCCGCAGGCTACGGTGACGGTGTAGATAACCAGAGTCATTGGCTTTGGGATACATATATAACGGAGCAGCTTCATCCTCCGATGTTTCCAATTACTAGTACTTGCTATGACCCCACCTGAAATTCAACTCCTTTCAGAAATAGCGGTTTCTGTGTACATTCAAGTTGCCACTGACTTGCTTGACTGGATGCTTTGTGGTGTGTGTCTTGCGAAGAACCACGTACAACAGGAAAATCTCATCACAGGAGTATGTATTATGCTCTTCTAGCAATCATCGCATTTCGGGTATTCCTGTACTGTTCCTTGCTATTTGTCTTCTGGATTTCCGCCGAAATTATATACTATAGCCATAAGGGCGTAGCCAGCCCTCAAACTTTTCCTCGCCGAAATGATAAAAGTTATGGCTTCCGCCAGAATATGGGCATAGATTCAATCTGGAAAGGAGAAGTCGGTATGGGTGCTAAATGCACCTCCAACACGCCCAACGTCTTGAAGTACAGATGTTTTGCATACGTCGTACGAGTGAATGAGTCGCTTGATGTTGAACTTGAAGCAAGTTGAATAAGCAACTTGGCTGCTCTTAGCAAGAATGAAAGTGCATGATTACTTCTACGATCAAAATAAGCGCCCTCAGGAGTCAATTTCTACCATCTATGTATGAGTTTGTCGAACTCCCCGACGATGTTCTGTTCGATATTATCAAGTTTCTACTGCCACCGGATATCCTTTCTGTTCGAAAAGTGAGTAACATAACTCTTTCTTAAATATCTAGCTCGACATCAAGTTCTAACCAACGGCATTAGACCTGTAAACGATTTCAAGCAATAACGATGGACCGACACATCTGGACTACCGCGTATAAATTCTCTGCAGATGATTTCCTACCTGCTGTCAACCTGGCTTCTCAGACAGTGGGCGATCTCGAACGTGCTTCCCTGCATTCATACCAGCTGCATGACTTCTGGGTAAACCCTTCCGCGAAACGTTATTGGAATACATCTTGGTCAATTGACACTCCCTTCAACGTGGTACATACTAATCATAAGAGGCAATATCTATCGCAGCCGCTATCTTGTTCTGCAAACCGCGGAGGTAATCCTTGTCTTTGATCTCCAGACCAGGGCGAGGTCTTCAGGTACGATGCGCCTAAGGATGCGTTTTTTGAATTCCGAGAGCATAGTAGGCATGGGGGTCATAGCAGAGTAATTGATGACAACAGTGACTTTTTCCATCTATTTTGGACATCAAACTCAAGGTAAGCTTGTGTTTGTCGTTCCTAGCTTTCTCTAACTCTTGTCCCAACTTCTGAACTGGCAGGAAAATGACCTTCCTCAAAATAAGCTCTTCAGGAGCTGTCTCTGTCAGCGATTGCCCAGCTCTCAAAGTTGAAGATGTAATTTACTTGTCCGGCAATGAGTTTGCTATTGTTCAACGTGGTGATACAGTCCACGCTGTACACATCCCATCATCAACGGTTTATCCTTTTCGCTCTGAACTCATGGTATGCTTCTAACTTTATTGCGAACTTTGATCCTCAAGCCTGCATTGTAATTTAGGATAAGGGTGATTATGTCGCCAAGTCCCCAGTCTTTCTACCAGGTGGATATGTTCTTCTGGATCTCGCATCCAATGAAAATCCCCATGATTATCACCTTGAACTGTATCACCTATCTTGCAACACTAAAGGCGGTATTCCCCTTACGCCAACCCATCGAGGCAAGTATCGATACCTTTTACCCCGCAGAGAAGACTTCTATCTACTATCCTCGAATATCTCCACCTGGCAACGGCCGCTCTGAATTGACTGGTCTCATCTGGCTCTGTATACGCATGCCAACTTATACGCTAAAGCCACTACACGTTACAGTACACCCAGATGGGAACATGACTTGTTCGAAGCTCGGCCGTGTCGATTTGCCATGGACTAATATTCAATTGACGGTGCAGCCTGGAGGAAAGGCTCGAGGTACAGTGACCACCTCTTGGAGCAGAAACGGTGTGTACTGTGGCATATTTCTATGGAGGCGGAAGAGCTTCTCCTTAGCCCTGGTGCCAAAGTCGAGATGACATCTGGCCGTTATCCTCTTGTGGATGTTTTTCTAGGCTTCTTGGCCTCTGAAAGGCCCGGGAAAATAGATATTATGAATTTGGTCAAGTCGGTTCCTTGGGCTCATTGATAAGATGATTGTTAACCATTCTGTACTAATAATTTGTTGGATTTAAAGTTAAGAGTTTACAAAAATCCAATCAACGAGGTAAGTGTTCTCAGATTATGCAGCACTCCACTTCGAGTCACCGATGACAGTGTACGCTCTCCGTGTACCTATGTAAGACCCCGCCTTCGAACTCATGCCCCGGCACTTCCAATTCATTTGATCTCTCATTACTCCTATCTCTCCCTAATTATTTATCCTCCTGTAGTCTCAAGTTTTATCCATTGTCTAACTTGGCTGTGGATACTCGTAGTTACTTATAAGCCATTTCGGTGTATTCGGCGCGAATCCTCCTCCTGCACCTATTTTCTTTATCTTATCACGAACATACAAACAATGTCGGCGTACCAAGGTAACCCTGCTCCGTAGTATTCACTCAGGGAGCCGTTGCTGTCTTCAGGACGACTCCATTCTGTACTATGTCTGTATCCAGTCCGATCTGTAAATCTGAGGTCGACGGCGTATGAAATTTTAATTTACCAGTATTGGTATCAAGCCAAAAAAAAAACCGCTGTTCCGAGTAATCCAAATCCGGTAAGCGTACGGCAGCTTTGACCTCGTGAAACAACTCCAATCGGCCGTCTCGTTGCCGAGCCGGTATTTGAACTATCTACTATGAACCACTTTCTTTCCTCGCGTCTTCGCCAAAGTCCCTCCTTAACTCAACCATCTTGATAAAGCTTTCCATGTCTTCGAAAATAAAACCAACTTCATCTAACCGAATTATCCCCGTTGGCTCGCGCAACTTTTTGGGTTATCATTCCTCCCTCCAGCCCGAAGACAAGGGAAAACGACAGAAGAAACCTACTGTCCCCAAGTCTAGTGAAGGAAATTTAGCGGTTCTGACTAAAGAGTCAAGAAGGCAAGTATAGAATAACTTATCCTTTGTTCAACAGCACACTAAACTTTTCGTGTAGATGTCTGCGGAATCTGGCGGCGTATAGACCCTCGAAAGAGTCATTTCCTCAGCCTTGGCTGCCTTTTCCGCGCTCACGACGCGCCGCGGTCCTGGTGGCTCTGTTTGTTGGGCGGAAAGGCGATTTGTATGTCTTACTGAGCAAGTAAGTGGTCGCTTGCCATTGTAAATTGATACGTTGCTTACACCTTGGCTAGACGAGCTTCTACGCTTCGTTCGTTTGCTGGCGACACTTCTCTTCCCGGAGGAAAAATGGATCCTGAAGATGAGACGATAGAGGATACTGCTGTACGTTGCATCCAACTGTCCTAGGGGGAGAAGTATTTACTCGATGCGTACGATAGAGACGAGAAGCTTTTGAAGAAGTGAGCCTCTTTTGTTCTACTGTGGGCAGAGAATTGATTTGTTTTCAGATCGGTCTCGTAGCAGATCCAAGTAAAGCGCCGCTTCTGTGTTTTCTTGAGCCGTTCTATGTGGAAAAGCAACTATTGGTCACTCCGTGCGTTTGCCTCGTATTCTTTCACTATCTATTTCCTGACTATTGTCACCCACACAACAGTGTCGTCGTTCTCATTCTCGATAATACACTTCAAGTAAGGTTCTTCCACACTCCCAGCTTCGCCATCCCGCTCAAACGATTTCTAGCCCATACTCAACTCGACAGAAGTAACCGCTCTTTTCTCCCATCCCCTCTCGTCGTTTCTATCTTCTACACCACCCGCCAGTATAACACGCTCCGAACCCGAATTAGTCGAACTTGGAGGAGGAGAGGATTCCAATTACCGCTATCACGCATCTCATGACTACGACTGGGATGGGCCCCCTGCCAGGATTTCCTCATCAGTGGAGACTGGAGTCGTAACTGCAGGTCGAGTAGGGCGAAGACAGATACGTGCGCGCCAGAGATCTGAGCGAGCATCGTCGAAATCGGATCGTGGTACCTCGATGAACGACAGAACATCTCAACCAATGACTCAGAAGCGCAAGGTTCGTATGCATCGCTTCCTCACGGGAAGAGAAGCAGGAGGGATAAAGCCCGTATATGGCTTAACCGCGTACGTTCACTTCTTGGCTTTGTGATGCTCCGTCCTTTACTCATCCCTCCTCATGCCATCCTTATACTCGTTCTTCCCTTTACCTCCCTCTATGCCGCCATCTCACGTCCACAGCGCAGTCCTAATCCGAACCGCCCGAATTGGATACTCTCCCTCCCCACCCGCCCTCGCCTCCCCCGATTTCGCAGTTAACGCTCCATACGAGCCTACCTCATCAATGCGCATCGCATGGGCTTTCTGTCGTCCTTCGATGCCGAATAGGGCTAATCTCTTACGAGAGGCGTTGGAGGAGGAGGGGTTACTAGGCAGGGTTGATTGGGCGAGGGTGAGGGTGTTTGTGGTGAGAGCGGGAGGGCGGATGGGAATGGTGTTGACGGTGCTGAACGTGGACGTGGACGACTGGGGCTATACCATCGTGGATTAAGTGTTGTGCGTAGCAAGCTGTGATGTGATGGGAGGTGATGTTTGATTATAGTTGTTCGAGGAGTTTGTGAGATGTCTTGCTCGTGAAGGACGGAAAGTATTATATCATATGCAAGGACGCGTATGTCGTGGGAGTTCGGTTTATAAAACACTGTATAGTATACTAACTATAGGTGACTATAGGTTGGTAAGACCCGTCGATTGGAGAGGTTCATGAACGAGATACTGTCAAACACGATCTCAGTAAGATCTCCGACTGTATGTTTGCTACAGTAGATTTCCAGGTGACATTTGAACGTTGAACGTTGATCGTTTGAACTTGAAAATTGAATATTGAATGCTGCAGAACGCATTTTTAACGAGTTGTGTTGCATGAACGCCACACCAGCGCTTAACCTTCTTTTACTCTTCCATGATGTGTTTCGACACGGAAATCCAGTAAGTCAAGCTCTGACCATCGCGATCTCTTACCTCTCCGAAGGTTCTCATGATGGCTCTTAGAAAGACCTGATGAACCTCACACTTTCAGAACTTGAGGGGCAGACTTGTAATCTTCCAACCGAGATGGCTGTCCGCGCGCTTTCAGTCAAGAAGAGGAAGTCAGATGCGCACCCTCTTAAATCAGCTCGAGTCCGAAAATTCTGACCAATTCTACAACATAGACATCGATAAACTTGGAGCTGTATTCAGCAATGCTTCTCGTAACTTCGTGGGTTCAAAACCCGCTTCACTTGTGGCCTCGCCATCGGCCAAAGAACAAATTCATTATTCAGGGCTATATCAGTATCTAAACCGACGTGTGGGAGATTGCATGCTACTGCCCTTTATGAATACGAACAACACCGGCCTGTCTTTCTTCGCGATCTCAAGTTCTTCCCGTGAGACAAAAATATGGAGGATAGGATCGATGAAGCTGAAACCCACCTTGCGGGCTTGTTCTGTAACGTGGTGCCCGGTGAACTACACTGGAGTCCGCCATTTGGAGGCACGCAGATGAAGATCCCATTAGAGGTCAAAGCTAAAGAGGTTCATGGTCGACACTGGTTCTTCAGGCGGCAACACATACACATGCTCGTTGCCTATTCAGTGCCGTTCCGCTCCGCCAATATGCCGTCTTTCATTTTCTTGTTTTCAACAGCGGTGGACTCACTGCATCCATGCCGCTCAACCTCGATCAGGAGAGCGATCAGAAAGATCCCGTCTCCCTTTTTCTATCCACTCTTACATGGAAGGATCACGGAGACGTTGGTCTTCCTAGATGGTGTGATGAAACTCAAGCGCTCAAGCTTATCTCCCTGGTCATCATGCATCAGGATGTCGGACCTTTCATTGTCAATATCAAACGACACCTGCATCGTAGCACATGTGTCCGTGGTCGTTCTTCTCGTGTGTTTGAGCTTCGAACTCTCTGGCTGAAAAAGGCGCGTAATTTTTGCGTTCAGGTTCGAATTCCCCCTTCAACTAATACTAACCGGCAGCTGAACCCCTCACGATCGCTCCCAAACACGCCGCAGGTGATAGCGTGGAACCCCCTCCACTCACGGTCGACTGGGCTCCATCCCAACATCCTCTTGTCTTTAAAGTTAAATCCGGCGTATTGGCGGTTATGAAAAGTCCTTGGGTCTCCGTGTTGGGCGCAGTTCTTGAACCAATGGCGCGTCGTGACTGCAGTGGGATGTTTCGCTTGCCAAAGCATTCGCATTTGTTTGGGCATTCCATACGGATGGCTGCCCCACTGCAAACCACCTCCTCCTTCCGTCTTCTGATCTCGACATAGATGCTATGAACGAATACCGATGGTCTGTGTTAAGAGAGATGCCGAACGCCCAGATTATTGTGCGCTATTGACACAAGTGATCCAGGACGCGGGATCCAGCCTTGTATCTGCTCCGAATCTGGAATCGCTAATCACGGCAATTACTCACGCACAAATAGGTTCGTGCTTCATCTTCATAGAAATACACGGAGTTGGCGGGTAACTGCTCGCCGCCTCTGTATTCAGCTAGCTTCTGGACCATCTTCTGTACCAGATTCGCGGCCACCTATCCCTCCATTTTGTAGTTCTCTACCAGAACTTATTTTTCACTCTAAACTTTGTTGATTAAGAGGCGAGCGGAGTGTAATCAACAAGTGTTGTGGTGGGTTCCTATCTATATTACACCCCAGGCAGTAGGGGACGCTGCATCCAGTACCTGAGACCTAGCGACTTCCGAAAGGGAGGGGTTAGTTGGGGAGCCAGGTGATCTATGAAGTTGGCCGGAATTGTGTGATACGAGGTAAGTAGTAGGTCGGATTCCGCAGCAGAATTGGGCATAGAAGGTATAATATATAATCCTTTGGGTGGGTATTTGCAACGGTTGAATACCTCTGCATGGCCTAGTATGCGCTTGAGTTTGGCTGGCATGAGCTTGAAAAATAGCGCCAAATAAATGAAGGAGAAGATGCGAAGAAAGATGTATAGTACAGGGCAGTCCGGCTTGAGTGATCAAGTATTAAAGATATCGCACCGGGACTGAGCGCAGATAGGTAGAAAGGAGAAAGGCGGTGAGTTTAACGCACAGCAAAGAGGGTAAACACTCCATTCAAAAACAGAGCATGCCCAGAAGATGTATGTCTACCCACAGTATTACACCCTATCTGGCCCAGAGGCTGAGCGTGGATTCATCAGATCCTTGATATTAACAGCATGAGTACTTATATTACTGGATTGCTACTCTTGACGACGGTTTCACCCAAGCTTTCATCCCACTCGTGGTATCGTCACTCCATACTGAAAATCGTGTTATGCCGAATCCAAAACATTACTCGGCCGATGCCATTTCAATTCTGCCTCCCTCTCCGATGAAAAACCGATAACCTCCATCGCTGCTTGGATAGCCTCATCTTCATTTTCTAGGACTGATTTCATCTTCTTTGGAAAGTTGTTGCTGCAGAGGTATACGATAACGTAGGGGTAGTCCCAGAGTATGCTTGTTGGAGCCGAGAGAGCTCTAGGATAATATTAGATAATGACGTGAAAGAAGTAGACGAAAAAACGCACTCTAAAGCAGGATACTTTGACTGGACCTCTGGCCACCTCTGTGAAAGAATCATACTAGCAACATGGGAGATTGTATTTCTGCGACGCGGTCCATTATTGAATAGGGCTGTTGCCTCAGACAGACGGATTACCCAGCCCAAGAGATACTGTGGCGTACGAAATCCTTGGTGCACGTCGTTCCTAGTAGGAGGGGAGATTTAAGTGGGAGAGTTGGCGGAAATACATCGGAAAACCTAGAAGTTAGATAGTGTTAGCAATGATACACCAGAAGGAAAACGAAACTTCAACTTACTTCGAGGACATGATAGTAATTGAGAACAACTAGCGAGTCACATGGTCTTTTGGCGCTTATTATATATTATTGAGCGCTTTTATTCACCCCATCATGGACTCGTCTACCTTTCTTATAGGAATCGTCTTTTCGCTCGCACTGATCGCCTCGATCAGATTCAACCGTCGACGCACGGAGGACAGCACACACCCAACGTGGACCTTGATTGTCATCAGACTTTGTGGCAAACATCTAGGTCGTTTGCAGCCAACGCCACAATATCGTCTGTACTATTCTGCAGCAGACCTTGCTTCGGCCACAGACCCAAATCGTACACTGTCTGGTGCTGACGTAGAAGTGATTCCTGACCTTTGTATATTACTGCAAAGAGCTACTGTGGCCCTTTCTGCCACTCAACAATCCATGTCTACTCTTCTTAGCACAATCACCAGCTTAAATCTGCGCCACCACGCTATATGTATCACCGCCTCTTTCTTGCCTCTTCTTTTGGAACTGAAGAGGCCAGTTAGTCGCCATCCAGCTGATATCGAGGAATTCATGGATAATCTCTCGATGTCCGTGCATCATGCTCAACAACAAGTCCTAGCTCAGGTAGTGTTTTATTTGCTGATCACCTCGAAGTGCTAATATGGCCCAGGCACACTGTTTATTTTCAATCCCTGTATACCGACGACAGGAGCATGTTGTTGCGGTTGCAGCTGTTGGTGAATGGTGGTCCTTTCAGAAGCTAGATCGTTCTAGTTTCTCTGATCAAGGAGTCTTTAATCGAGAACGCTACATGGATCTCCAAGATCGTGACAGAACCACATGGGCATCTGCTAATCAAGAAGAGGATGAAATTGACCTTGTAGATCCCATTGACACCAACCAGATGAAGGAAGTCCTCCGGAAAGAATCTTTGGAAGATAAACGTGCTCGGCAAACATGCCAGAGCAAAGAGGAGGGCGGATCAAAAGGACTCACGCGATCTTCTTTTTGAGCAGTGGACAAAATACGTAAATGACACTCAGCCTGATGATATACTGGGGTACAGCGATGACCAGATTAACAACTACAATCGTCTACGAGCAGCCTGTGATAGTGAATGGGGTGCCGTTTGGGCAACCTGGACTTTCTTGAATCTGATACAGCATTTCCAGACGATATTGAACTTGGTGGGTGGTCCAACATTATGCGTCTTGGCTCTCTAGCCTCCGAGCACTATCTCCAGCAGATCGAAATGTATTTGGATGGTTGGGTAGAAGGAAATCCGCCTGCTGATGATTTTGAAACGTGAAATCGTGCGGATTCTAGCTTTCAATGGTTGGCATCGCTGATGCGCTCCCGGTTAGGACTCGGGCCTTGTTACACAGATTGAATAGGTGCGCTCATTACTACATATTCCAGGAGATCTCATTATAACCCTATGTTCTAGTGCTCACATCTTGTGTATCAGAGGGCACAATGATTTCTATGAAAGTTTACTACATGATACATACATGCCACTGTTCTCTTGTATTATCCAATCACTGTTTTTTCTTCGCACTGTACCTCATCCAAAGGAGTGAACTTTAATTCCGCTTGGTTTATCCCAATTTTTCGTGACATGGTGGTAAAACTTATGGATGCAGCCCAGCTCTGTTACAACTCTTTGATAAATCCTTCCTTCCTTCCTCCACAGTCTCCAAAATCTTACCAAAAGCCTTCCATGCAGGATCGGTCGGTTGTTTCTCATTTTACTCCCTTTTTGTTCTGCTCTGCTGTCCGCATATTAAATTCTCTGCCTTTCTATCTCTCTGTGCCTAGTCCTGGGTGTGAGCTCTTTAGTACGATACTATTTTTCAAGCTCAGGCGAGCTAACTCTTGTCACTTACGGGCCCGGCGAACTTAGTTGCATACGGAGGCGGCCAATTGTACCCGCCTAGTTCGCATATCTAATTAGTCTTAGCAGCGCTGCCCTGGTAATTCCACTTATCTTTTTCTTAGCTCACACTGGTAAATGGCAATGCATGTTCTAGCTTCTCACAATTAATAAATTCTGTATGCACTTGATTCTATACCTGTTTCTTTGTCCTGAAACGTTCTTTGACTGGCTGAAAACGCAAACTTGGATCTCAAAGCCACCTTGGAAACGAGAGAGCTGACAAGTGGTCCACGCCTTCTACTACTTCCAAGCGACACAGCAAACGACCGTGGAGTAAGCTACCTATCCTTCCTAGTATCGCGAATGGGATGGTATTGGCCTCCTTGTCACAATGAACTTCAGGGAGTGCGATAACAAACCTTACATACTCACTGTTAACGATACTTAGTGTAAGAAAGTTGTTCAGTCCAAGGGACAACGCGCATCTTGTAAAATATCTGGGCCACTTCGATACCGCGAGGAAAGGATCTCGATTGTATCAGGACCTGGTCACCAATGTACATTGTCATTCATGAATTTCTTCAACTTTGAGACTTATCATTTAACAGCCAACTCAATGGCCATGGTCTAGACGTTTCTGGCAGTTCTGGAGAGATCGCTACATAGAGAGAAGCACGAAAGAATTGGAACGTATGATTTGATGCGTAAGATTAGGACGCAGATCGTCGAGACTACATCTACCAGACTCGAAACGTAAAGCAGATTTGGAGCATGAAGATACGAGGCAAGAGAAGAGGCCCAGAATCGACGCGCGGCAGAGTTTGAGCTCCGAGATGAGAGTTATTATAAACTTCCTTCCTTCCTTCCGACCTTCAAAATAGCACCTGGGGCTTCACAAGCCCGCTTCACCTTTCAATGCTTCTGATGCCTCCGATATCGTGAAAAAGCTGCGGTACATTCAGTTCAACACATCAAAGCCCACTGCGAACAGACCATACCTTCCTACAAGGGTGAAGGCGGCCTCGTACTAATGCTCAGACAAAGCGGCGGCCATTATGGGAGAAACCTTGGATTAATTTAGTTGCCGAATCAACAACCGTAGATCAGCCGTCAGTTCTAACGATAACTTCCGCAATCGTCCATCGCCTGAACGCCCTGGCCTCCCTAGCGTGGATGGACTTTCCCATATGGTGGAATTGAATCCCGAAGGCAATAACGGGAGTCGTAGTAAGAGACCAGAAAACAACTCCGGCACCCGGAAGAACCAACGGGACTGGAAACAACGAAATGAGAACGCATTGAAGAAATGTGAGTAGCCAGGACCGGCTCGGAAAGGACTCACGCAAAACGGTCTGAGGTCCTTATTCCAAAACTCCGATTCTGAGGCCGATGAGGAAAGTACGAGGGGCTACCTGGTTCCGAAGAGCTTTGAAAAGAATCGTAATATATGTCCTGAGCCAAGAGAAGTCGGGGCCTTGAAATGAAGAGGTCAGGATGGACGCGCGAGGTAAAGGGAGGAATTATACGCACTTGATTTAGACACTCGGAGGGCTCTGTTCTCCCTAGATCCAGTCCCAGAACTGCACAGAAAAGACGTAGGACCGGATAACAACGTGCGATGAGCTCCTAACAGCTTGCGCTTCGAATGAAAAGTGCTGATGAAAGCTGGTAGCTGACTTCAGTTGATGTTGGGGTCCAGGTAGTAGGAGGCGTTGCGTCCGGTACCTGAGGCCTAGCGACTTCCGAAAGAGGCGTTAGGAGGGGAGCCGGGTGATCTATGAAGCCAG
>JADNRY010000819.1:0-25053 GCA_015501585.1 Rhodocollybia butyracea
CCCAACGGGATGGAGGAAGGGTGATAGGCAAAACCATGTCCCCATACAGGACTGTGGCTTTTTCAGCTCACGGACAGCTTCTCGCGTAGTCCTCGCCTATGGGAGCTGCCAAACCCCATGCAACTGGTGGTGGAAACCAGCACGCCAGCACCCACCCCAGGTGTTACGCATATTAACAAGATTCGATGCTGTTAACTTATACTTGAAGGATCGCTCGAGTCCCGATGCAGTGCAAACCTATGATATTTAAATCAAGAGACCGGTAGCTCAAGGAAACACAACGGCTTGTAACTAGTAGGCTGGCTTTCGGAAGAGGAACGGCGTTTTTTCGAGTCTAAGTAGCGGATAGCCACTTTCATAGATTGGTTATCCCGACGGATCAATCGTACTAGGATTTCTAAGTTGACCAAGCAAGGCGTACTCAATCCCGTTTCTTGAAACAGGACTGATAATTTATATAATCCTCAGAAATAGAGCAACGTATATAAGGTAAACCACAAACTCGACGTCCTCCAAACACTTCCACCATGCATCTTGTAATCGGAACAGGCAAAGTCGGCCGTCCACTCTCGGAACACTTCCACAAGTCGAATGTTCCAGCTCTCTCTACCACGCGTTCAGGGAAGTCCCCGCCCCACTTACTGTGTGTAGCCTTCGACTGGACTGACCCTTCAACTTTCAAAATGCTTTCACTTACGCAGAGCAAGGTCAGACGTGATACAGAGCATCTTCAATGACCCCTCTCCGGTTCACGACATGCTCGCCGCGTTGAAGCCTTTCATAGATGTTGCCGTGGAAAAAGGCGTGAAGAGGTTTGTTCTTTCTCAGCTCTACCTTTGGTTCCACCAGGGCCTTTGGCCATGGCACGGTGCACAGATATATTGCCGGTTTGGGGGTAGAGTACGTATCCGTTCGGCCTTCGTGGTTCTTCTGTACGCGTTTGCTTTGTTTCCACTCATACTAGCTTTATAACAGTGTTTAACTTACAGCAAACTTCATTCCCTCATTGGGTCGCACTGACCCGTAGGCCCGTACCGTCACCTCGGCTACAGGTTCTTCTAAAACCGGCTTTGTTGATCGAGAGATATTGCGGATTGCGCGTATCATGCTATGACAGACCAAGTACCATTGAACGGAGCTACTATGTCTTTGGGCCCGAGCTTCTTTCCTATCGCGAGGTTCAGTTCCTCCTGTACTTATTTCTGACAGCATATTTTACCTGTCTTTCACTAGGTC
The DNA here is from genome assembly GCA_015501585.1 of Rhodocollybia butyracea. NCBI lineage: Eukaryota > Fungi > Basidiomycota > Agaricomycetes > Agaricales > Omphalotaceae > Rhodocollybia > Rhodocollybia butyracea. Next base: position 1,237 of record JADNRY010000819.1, read on the forward strand.
GCCATAACACTTTCTTCTGTAATGGAAAAACATTCACACATTGTGATCTTTCTACAAGAGAGTTTCAACAAATGGTAAGAGGAAGTCATGGAATTGCCAACGGCCTATGCCGAGATATTGGCTAGATTCGAGGATGCGGTTAAGAACGGGGCAGAGAGAAGCTTTTTCGCAAAGAATTCGAAGTTGAGGAGATCGAAGAGAAACGAGAAGTTTGGTTTGGTAAAAGAAGACTTCACGACTACTTTGAGGAGAACAAAGATATATTTACAAACTGAATCACTAGTAGTTACAGTGTAGGAAAAATACAATGCCAGAAGCCCTTCTATGGCCAAAGGATTGATGATAAGTCTATGTGAAACGAGAGAAGATAGTATACTACAAACGGATAAACATGTTCCAGCGTTATTTGGGTATTTACGTGTAGGTATGCGAAAGGTGCTATAAAACAACCTAACAAAAACACTACCGCACCTAACCAGACTATCGATATGTAAGGGAGCGAGGGCGGGTTGTCAGAGATTCCCCGGGGGAAAGTCTTGTAATATCGGATGTACGCACGCGACTGCTCCAGGTTCAAGACTGTAGCGCTAACGTGGGTAACTAAGCTTAGACAACTCTTAGAACTAAGTCGAGAGAAGCCTAGTTGGGGTGTACGAGTGTACGAGGGAACCAGGTGTGTATGTCCAAATCAATTAACCAAAACCAAAACCAATACAACGAAACTAAGATTCTCCTAGGCAAACTCTGGCTCTAGCTAGAATAGTAATCTCGAGGTTTGTCAACAACCCTAGGCAAACTCTGGCACTAGCTGCTGTGACGCCGTAAAGTCCTCGACCAAACTCTGGGCCAAGCTACGATATTGTGAGTGAACTTAATCACTAGGAACTCGTACCACAATCTTAGTGGCTCGTCTAACTTCGTGAAGAAGTCAACTAAGGAACCCTCACTCTGGAGCCGAATAATCCCTTACTAGAAGCCGTCCCCTCTAAGGAAGCAACTAGATTTGAGTCGATCTGGAGTTCGAGAGAACTCTACACACTTAAATTTGATCAAGATATAAATGGGCTTTGCGAAGCGCGTGAAGTTTATTACTTTCTTAAGATAACCAAGTCAGGAGGCGTCACGCTACTGATCCCGTGGGGACGTTCTACGGAGCACTGGTCTTAGCAGTCAAGTCGAGGGCAAGAAACTTGTCTTATTGAATAAATATATCTGGCTTATATACTGAGTAGAGAGAGTTTAATACGAAAAATAGATGAAACAGATACGGAGAGAGACGGAAAGAGAGTGGAACAGAGGAATCTGGCTCGGAAAGGAAACTCCAGCCTATATATGGTACACACGATAAAGAAATAGTCCATTCTTGGGTATATATCAGAGGTAAAATATGATTTCGTGAGGATTAACATAGTTTTAGAGTGTTTTTGATCCGAGCGAGGTTTCTCCGATTACTCCACAATTCTCCGGGGTCAGGAGTACTTTTGCGCTTCATGATCACTCGCCGCCCGGTTTCCCTTGGGTGAGTTTCATTCTATTCCTCAGATAGTTCTGTCCATCCTGAGTGTGATTAACATTCTCTCGAGAAGACCTGTTATCTAGCTTTCCAACGACACCATGTATGATAATCTCAAGCAACTGCGCTGAGTATGTACAAGTGATTCCCGATAGTCGGCTTTAACGGATAAGACCTTCCGTGTATGATTTCTAAGATCAAATGTTTTGATTTGCCAAGGCTATCCCGGCGCGTAGCTTTCCGTAGGACCGCTAAGCATGTTTCTACCGTCCTCACGGTTGCGACCGGTGCTGCGAATAGATCTTTACAGTTTTCCTCGGGATCGTTCTGGTCCATTGTTACGGACTGTAAAGTCCACATCTTAACATAGCTCGTTGGGGGTCTTAGTGCGAGGGATGCCTTCCCTCGAGTAACGCGTTGGCTTAGTACTTATCCCGCTTCGAGATGTCCTGTAGTTTAGAGAGTCTACACTCTTTGGGTATAACTAGATTGATGATCTAGCGTTATATCTCCGGGCAGCCCAGGTATCCTCGCTAGCTTGGCTCTAGGCTACGCTTGTGGGCGTACCTTCACGGCTCGCTGAGTATTATTGTTAAGTTCTTTGCCTCGGCAACAGCTATCACGCTCGGGCTCCATATAACTCTCTTATTGCATTGTATAACACATACAAAGTGTCAAAATGTACGGTTACACGCCTTAGGCCAATTTTAGGCCTAATAGCGTGCATGCCGCTGAAGGAATAATTTACATTCTACTGGAAGCACCTAGAATAATTCTGAAGAGAAGAACTATCATTAGAAGGAGGAAGTTTGATACTCATGTTGTTGCATTAAGTCTTGAGTCTCTGAGTACGCTATCAAATGGACCACTTGAACACAGATATACCTTGTAATTGTCTTTGGATCTTGGCTGAGCAGTGAAATCAACGAAAAAACATCAAAAATGAACGGCTATATGTACTTGCGAGTGTGGGCCATCGCGCAAGCGCGTGGCAGGTACGAGTCCTGCAACCTGCAGCTGGGCATAGGATCACAATTTTCTGAGCACTTGGCAACGACGATGGATAAGACCCAGTCAAAAGTCCAGATGGCCAGGCTGGATCAGAGCATGTAAAAATGAAAATGTTGGCACGATCTGCTGTCATCCGCTCCGGTCCGAAAAATTGTACACTTGACTGAAGTCAAGATTTGAAGATGCATAATAGTCAGCATGTTGTATGCAAGGGATGGAACCAAAAACAAGCAGGGTAATAGAAGACAAAGGTGCTACTGATAAAAGCAATAAATATGGTGAAGGAAACAGGGGGCAAATGAAAGCTCACACTGAAGACATTGAAATACCGAGGAGGTAAAGAGCGGAGTCTCAAATAGGAGATAAACGCCGTGTGGCGAAAGAACATCACACACATGCATCAAACCACGAATCCATGCCGCAGACTGGAACAGAGACAGTGTTTAGCACAAGTGAAGAGAAGAATGAAATATCAGCAAAAGCAGCAGTATGCGAAGGAGGTTTCATGCCTTAGTCCTTCTGGACTTGCGAGTGTGGGCCATCACGCCAAGCGCGTGGCAGGTACGAGTCCTGTATCTACTAGTTCATTGCAAATCTTCCCGCAGAATTGATCTTCAGAGTTCCTTGCTCAGCAACATTCCGACCTGTACCTAATCTCTGTGCTGAGCCCATGAGCACAACCGCTTCGTACTGCGACCCTACCAACACCTAGTACAACCGAAATCCTTCTTTCAGGAATCTCCTCCAGGACAGCAGAGCTGGAGAACCGAGAGAGAGTAAATGGACGTCGAGTAAAAGCAAATGGATGAGGGGATGGTTGAGTGAGTCCCAGTGATGAAAAAGGACATGGATTCAATGGAATAACATCAGAAAGAACAGCAGCACAGCGAGTGTACATGTACCATCTGACATGGGAGCTAGTACAAGCAGCCAAGTGTTAGCGAAGCATCTTGACACTGCATCTCAACCGCGTGAGCAAGCCTTTAATATTTGATGTTTCAAAGAATCACGGCGGTGCAGAGATCTTGGGGAGGAGGTAAGTCAATACCAACGCGAAGGTGCACAGTCCAATTTCCAAACCCATCGACATCCTCAACCCATGAGCATGCACTTTGTATATGTAGCGAATAGTCGGCCATATTGAGGGAAGAAGAACCAAAGGAGAGAACCAAAGTTGTGTGAATGGTGGATCGTTGGAGTAAGGGAGTGTTTGGAGGTTTGTGCCCAGCAGAGGCTGTGAATCACTAGCGGAGATGCTAGAGCTGGAAGGATGAGGAATGGAAATGGAATGTGCTGCAAGTGAGCATTTGAAGGCGAAAGTGAAGGATATGATTGATAAGATTCAAACAAGGGGATTTGGAGATGGATTAGGCTGTGACAAGATAGACGAATACATGTGGAGGCTGGCGCTGAATTAGAGACGGCATAGGAGAGGTATCATGGACATGAGAACTTGGATGCCGAGGCTGGTAGCCAAGCTCCAAGGGCTGGAAAAGCACTTTGGCACTTTGTTTCCTCCTCATACATGAAAGCGAGCTACCGATCCACTTCTCGAAAACCAAGAGAGGATACAGCGAGCCGGTAAAGCACTGCACAAAACCTACACATCCCATATCCTCTTCTCATTGTTCCACTAAACCTTATCCTTCCTATCTACCCGTATCCCTAACCGCTCCAGATCTTCTGGGTTGTCCACGAGAGAGAGAGGTGGCTGGTACGATCCTGATGCTGTAGAGGCGGATGGAGGTCGAAAGAGAAGAAAACTATATGTTAGGCGCCCGAGTGCTGGTTATGACAAGACTCGATCACCTCGCTATTAGGATGTGGATACTAATAGTGCTAGTGAGAATTCATGCGTTGAGGAGCTGTGATAGGAATGAGTGATGCGGAGTGAGCAACCCGAGGTCACATGTCATACGCTTTGACATCCCAAATATATCGAAACTAATCTCCTTATTGGGTCAACCTGATTCAGACAAAAGGAAGCCTAATTTGGACAAATTCCCATGCAAAACCCGCCATAAGGACGAGCCTTCATTACATTCAGGACTCGTAATATAGATGGATATCGCTGTAAACTTGTAGTTCAACTCACCAATATTGCAGTGAAAGAACAAAGAAACCACAAATCCCTGAACTGCATATGCACGGATAGAAAGTTGCACTTCAAGTAGCACATAAAAGGTAAACAAGAAAACAAGAAACAAAGTGGAATATCGAGAAGCTGGAATTTGGTAGGAATCTGAACGCGGAGGAGATGAGCCAACCCGAGGTCACATGGCAAATGCTTTGACATCCCAAATATATCGAAACTCATCTCCTTATTCACTATGCCAGCGTCAAATAATATCGGGCGAAATTTTTTGCGAAATTATCCTTGTAATTGCTTACCTTTTTCGGTATAAATGTCGCTCGAAATTCTCCGATAATTTCCTCTGAAAAATAGATTGTAATTCATTGTCTTTTTCAATACAAATTTCATCTGTAATCTATTGTCTTTTTCAAGCGAAAAAGATAAGGAGATTGCTTATCTTTTTCGCCCGTGATTAATTGAAAATTTCGAGCGATATTTTTACAAGGTAATAATTGGACAATGATTGGGCAGGAACTGGGCAAGAATTGGTAGCTCCATCATGTGATGTAGATATGACACAGCATTGCCAAATGTGGCTTATCCGAGGTGTGAAAGTTATATACCATGGCCACAATTAACGGTCTTGGATCCTCTTTCTAAGATAGTTTGAGATTGTACCAATATCCCATTTAACTTTATTTCATTACAGTGTGGCTATTTGCTTGGTTTACAGTATTTACACGTTAGATTTATGCCAAAAGGCTACGACAGACATCATATCTACATCACATGATCGCGCTGTCCAATTCTTGCCCAGTCATTGTCCAATTATTACCTTGTAAAATATCGCTCAAAATTTTCAATTAATCACGAGCGAAAAAGATAAGCAATCTCCTTATCTTGTTCACTCAAAAAAGACAATAGATTACAGATGAAATTTGTATTGAAAAAGACAATGAATTACAATCTATTTTTCAGAGGAAATTATCGGAGAATTTCAAGCAAAATTTATACTGAAAAAGGTAAGTAATTACAAGGATAATTTCGCAAAAAATTTCGCCCTTTTTTGACGCTGGCGTAGTGATTGGGTCAACCCGATTTAGACAAAAGGAAGCCTAATTCGGATAAATTCCCACGCGAAACCGGCCATAAGGACGAGCCTTCATTACATTCAGGACTCGTAATAAATGATACTAGACTTTGGAGACGAATTAAATAATCGAAACTTGTTGGCATTAGCAATTGGACCCTGGTTACATCATTCTAGTACTAAGACTAACCGCTTCAGTACAACATGAATGTGGGCCAGTTGAGTGACTAACAATCCTCATAGTGATATATGGCTTAACATCCATACTCTAACCATCGGCACTATAGCTCAGTTGGTTAGAGCACCAGTCTAGAGTACTGTGTGGTCGCTGGTTCAATCCCAGCTAGTGTCAACATTTATTTCCCTCCTGTTTCAAGGTCACTTGATTTGGGACAAGGTACTCCTTGATCCTGGTCACCTGATTTCTCTAACAAAACTGGAGATTAAGCAACGAGATGGATGTGCCTTGATTTCTAGGACCACAGGATACGAGAATGTTAGGATATCCGTTCTTATTATTGAGTCATAGACACGAGCAAGAGCTTGAGCACATGCTACGCCCATGAGCTGGTATTGCGGTTAATGTACAGGCCCGGGATACAAACCTGATCAATACTGAAAGCCCCGGATGAGTTCCTCGTCAATCTAAAACATGTATAAGTGCATCTCAGCGTATAATATGTAGGCCAGTGTCGCGCTTGTTGAGCCAATTTTGCAGCAGGTATTTCAGCGACATGGTGAGTGACGTCAGAGTGACGCAAGGAGCTGTGATGTGACGTGATCAAACTGAGGTTCCTTCTTCTTAGCTCTACCTTGGTTCGCTCGTTGGCCATGGTACGGCGCACAGATATGCCGATGAATCCCGCTCCACCCAAGTCGATCCACCTCGACCAGCTACTGCATTTTCATTCGGTCAACATACGCTCCTTCGCAGCTTGGTTTCAGCAGATTTCTGCGGTCGCTACAGATCATCGTTCAATAAAATTTGACCACCAGGGAACTGCTTTCACGCTGGAGCTAGTTGCTAGTAGTCTTAGAGAGTTGGATCTGCACGGCCCGTTTCGAAATAGACATGAGTTTAATAATCTACTACTCACCAAATAAATTTAGAATACACCCCCGACCTGCGCAGTCTCAACCTGATCAATGCACACCAAACCAATACATACACGTTACACTCCCGTTCCCTGAATTCAGTCACTCTTCGAACCTCTCCTGTATCGAGTCCTCAATCAGAAAACCTACCCTCTGCAAAGTTTAAAATTTAACCATCCACCTATACGCTGACCACTCTGATCTGTCGTCCACTCATCAATGGCATGAATGGTCTCAGATTGACGCTTTACTTGCAGCGCCAGAATCTGCCTTGCTGGAGACTGAACGTCATCTTGATACACGACCCTTCAATCATCGTGAAGGCGAAATTGACTGAAGAGTTTTCACGGTTGGCGGGGCTGGGGAAACTCGGGGTGGAAATGCCTGTCAATGGAGAAGCGTACACAGAGCGTATCCAGAGATTTATTTGACCGTTATGTGGATCAGTCTTCCATATGCATGTAATCGAGCAGGACTCGTATAGACACGAAGGACATTTCTCACAAGTACACACATAGAGGACTCGTTCTCGTTCTTCGTAGGAGGTAGCTATTTCCGGACCCTGATGACAGACAGTAGATTGATATATGGGACTAGTCCGGTTCTTTCTTTGGAACTGTTACGGGTAGCTCCGCCATTCAGCGGTCTCACGAGGGCATGTGAACTGCCGATCCCAGAGTGCACGCAAACCCAGTCCTTTCTTTGGAACTGTCGCAGGTGCGACAGAAGTCGGATGCCCAAGGGATGCCAAATATGCTGTATGATGTAGCTTCAATGTTCGAGCTTTCAAGAATGACACCAAGCGCCGCGCGCGGAGTACATAGACCAACGATGTACAGTTGGACAGCGATGACTGGATCATACCGAGAACGCCCCAGCGTAAATTCGCTCCACTGCTCCATTGTCCTAAAATTACACTCGAGTCAGACTGATGCTGGCCGAGGAGTAAAGTGCAAGTGGGCACCACTTATGTAGGCTAAACGGCCAAAACTTTTCCTGGTTTTTTGTGCGAATACTGTACGTATTCTTTCAAAGTTGAGCTGTTATTAGCGTAGTGAAAAACCTTCTGAACTCATCTCAGTGGTCTCAATAGATATTTTATATGTTCCTGGTGATTGATACAGAAATCACGCTTGATGCTCTGAACGTTCTGCTTGTGATTCGAGTGTATCTCACAAAAAGGCTAATCGGAGTAGACAGAATCATCGTAGAGTACCTAAATACTGTCGCAAAAAATCACAGTATGTTTAGAATAGCAGGAACCCCTATTTCTAATGTTTTTAACACTTCCTAACCATGAGCACTTCGAGTCTGCCAACCATAGTATCGCCAACCCGCGGCTGTAAATCGCGGTTGCTAGCTGCAGACGAGCCTACGATTCAGTCTTTCCAGCATAGGGAGATACTTGATAATGACTTTGTTATCGTACTTCTATGCGCACAAACTTTGTATCTGGCTACGTCAAAGCCTAGTCACAGACCACTCCATGACATGGTATGGATCTTTGTTCCCTGGGTACGTTCCAAAGAGATCGTCTCCTCCAATCTCCTTCCGGAGCTGTGCTTTCACCTCTACGCTACCCTTGCCAAATAGGCCTTCCCACAAATCCTTCCAGCTATCTGGCGAGTGACAAAACATATAACGCTCACTCCCAGTAGGATGCCAAAAACCCTTCTCTCTCCTCGATCCATGAACACCGAATATCATCGAACCAGGCTCGGGTGAAAGCAAACCGGCAAGCTTTTCCGCAATCGCTGTTTGACCTTCTTCGTTAAACAAATGAAAGACTGCAGCGATATAACATGCAGCAACATGACCCCGCAGTGGATTCAAAGATGTGAGAGTGCCAAGAACAGGTATGGGGGTGGAGGGAGGGCTCTCCTTTGTAAAGGGGGGAAGAGTATCTAAGAATGACTTATCCAGTATATTCCCCTCCAAAAACGGCACCGGGAACGACTGCTGGGAAGACCGAAACATCTCATGTCCCAGTTGCCAAAAGTCTGACCAAAGGTGAGAACAATTTAATCGAAAGAAGAAAATTGGGAACCTCCGTGTAGGTCAGTAGCCAAGACACTTTCAGATGGATATCCATCTTGTATCGCTTTCCTAGTATCATTTCCAACTGCGAATAAGAAATATCAAACTCAATTGAATGCTGAAGGAAGGCTGTAAGACCAACAGCAACACCCAAGATCCAGTAAAATCGGATGCTTTCTCTCCCTCCCAAGTTTCAGGAGGTCAGAGTATGCAGGAAGACGGGCAATTTTCAACCTGTATAAGCTTGTAAAGTGTAATTACACTCATATCACGTCTCACACCTTGCGAATTCGAACATACGGATACAAGGATAACGATAGATCTGTCAATATCAGGATTTCCTTCAACTTTCGCTATGCGTCGATGGGGAAAAAGGATACCGAATACGCCTTTGTTTGGACGGCGATGATATGCTTCTTCAGCTTTTCTTCGTCTTCAATACCTGTCTCTCGTTTGAAGAATCCATGTTCTTCCACGTCTAAATTGTAATACTGTTCCTCTAACGACATCTTGTAGACTCGTGGAAGGTTATTGGGCTCCATTGGGGTATGTAGAAATGTAGAATAACTTGTTAAGCGCTCATACGTCCACGCGCTCAAGCTTGTTCAGCTCTTGGACCACGCCGTGAAATAAATTCTTCCTTCCTTCCTGAAACACACAACAAAGAAGTTGCGGCACCATCGGATATTCGCATAGTCTGCCTGCCGTGACCTGAGTCTCTGTCTCGATGCATAAATAGTTGCTATTCAGTCTTTTCAGTCTGGTTACGAGACTATCATTGTCAAGAGACTCAGATTAAAACGTACCTGCTGATTGGCGGAGTCGTGTTCCTTTATTTGCGGCCTCTGTATCCGTGATGTGCATTCAGGAGCGCTCCAGCTGTTCGGGACCACCTGGGACCACCTGGCGGGTTTCTTTGCTTTCCCGAAGACTCAAGTACTTAGGAGGGCTGTCAAAAAGTGTTACTTAGGGGTTCGTACGGTATTGTATTGATCTTTTACCACCTGAGGTTTGCCTTCTTTTTTGTAAGTAATTCGCCTCCGGATCCTGACCGATCAGTCTTGGTCCAAGCAACCGCTGGCTCTATCAGCGTATGAGGCCCTACTCATCATCATCATAAGTTGATCATAAGGCTGTCAACCTTTGACCCCAAAAAGGTTATTCTTAAATTATCTATATCACTGTCGGATGAACTAAATTGTGAGAGATTTTACAGATTTCTTCACCCAGATAATCCCAGATAGTCCCATATAAACCAATAAGATATTAATGTCTTTCATCCAAAACACACCTGCACCGTCGCCTCTCCATCGCTGTTTAGCCTCCTGCTAAGCATGTCGAATTCTACCGCGCCTGAGATTCCAGTGTCGGCGGACACACTTTTGCTGTAAGTAGCTTCGATACATGGCTGTAATCTCAAGTCATCTAATACACTTCTCTCTAGTATCGGGCCTATCGTAACGTCTTCTTGTCCTTGGAGCATTTACGGACATTAACATTGCGGCCTCCCTCACAGTTAATCGGTTCTTTGTTTAGCTGGGCCCTTTTTGGCATTTCGATCGTCCAGCTATGTTAGTATCACACCCCTCAGTCCCATTTTGTTCTGACGCCAAAGAATTCAGACATCTACTACCTATCTTTTCCTTCCGACCCAGTCATAATACAAGGATCAGGTGCACTGCTATAGCTCAACTTCTCGGTGACTTGTTCATTGACGGGTACTTATACTTAGTATATGCAATATTTATACTCGACATATTCCAGAGTGTGGTAGTTGCTACCGCAGCTTGGCATTCACTGTGTTCGGGCTGGGGCCGTCCATCAGCGCTCGAATTTCCAGGATGGACTTTTACTGCACTTCCTTGTGTATCTGGAATCGGTAAGCAAGCACATCAGTTCCAGTGAGTGATCACCGTGTTCATCTCAATCGATCAGTCGCAGCTTGGGTACAGACGTTCTTTGCCTGGTATGTTCTAATTTTTTTTACCTCGCTCGGATAATGTTATCATATTGATTCCTTTAGGAGGATTCATATTTTGGGAAAATGGAAGCTCTTACCTTGCTTGATCATCTTTGTGAGTGTTTGCCCGTTCTATTGTACGTGCCTTATGCTGACGAATTGCCTCTTCAAGCTTGCGCTGGCGCAGTGCGGTGCTGCATGGGCCATTGGCATTGGAGTGTGTACTATCCACCACCTATGCGACGCTGTTGATCATAATGAATCATCCAGTTTATACCACTTCGAGATATTCAAAAGCTTCACATGGTCGATATGTTTGCCAGAACAATCGTAGGTGGCTTCTTTGCATGATACCGATGAAGCGTTCTCAGTGGGCTTAGATCTGGCTCGGAGGTGCGGCTCTTGCGGATGTGGTGAGAATCAGCTATTATTTCCCCGTTGCGATATTGATTATGAACATTATAGGCAATTGCATTCTCGATGTTTTACTTGGTTGGTTGTTATCCAAGCTTGAACACGTATTGACTCAAAATGATTGATACAGCTCTACTCGGCAAAGCAAAGAACTAAATTTCAGCAGACTGACCGAATCATAAGTCGTCTTATCCGTGTAACCGTCGAGACTGGAGCCATAACCGCCACCTCTGCAATCGTGGAGTTGATATTGTTTCAAACTATGCAGACAAATAATCTTCACTTCACCATGTATGTGATTCCTGTCTTTCTTCAGTTTCGTCGCTCATTGGACAATAAAATAACAGCGCACTCATGCTGTGTAAAAGTAAGTCCGGCTTTACCCCGGCAAAGCCACACAGTTATTGACTGTTTCTCTTTTTCCCGGTGAACTCTCATGATCATCCGACTGTTACTGCACTTGACCCATTTCAGTTTATTCCAACGCATTCATGGCATCCCTGAACTCCCGCTCTGGGAGTAAGCTATCACATGAATCTCACTCAATCTCGACGATGACCTCAAGTACCCAATGGAATCACACCTTCCTGAATATTACGCGACGTGAAAATCAGGAAACCCCGGCAGTGATTCACCTGGAAACGACAACTGAGGTCGACACTGAAGACTCAAAACTGGGAGTCAATCAAAATAAAAATGTGAGTCTGCTTTTTATTTTGGGTGCCAAAAACTGAAATCCAACCTCAGCAGGGACACGATATCGAGATGGACACATTGCCCGAAGTACGACGAAGATGATTACCAGAAGAAAAATTATAACTATCAATGTGTATCTATGTATTCTGTACTTTTTCCTTGGCGGTTGTGTACTTACTAATATCAGCAAGTTTTTGAATGAGCAAAACAGGATTTGTCCTCCTCCGAAAGACAAGAAAACAGCACTCGTAAGTAATTGAGACTGCAGGAACCAAGTCAAGTTGTTTTCAAGGAAGTGAGCTCTCCAGATTCCAACCCCCCTCCTTGCCCATCGCCAGTTCGACGAAGAGATTTTTGTATCACGGTAATTACATTTGAGGTACAACGGTAGCACTGTATTTCTTGCGGAGAAATCAGAGGCAACAAGCAAGTTTTCTTCGCTCACAGTATAAATAATGTAAAATACTTTTTATATTATGCGCAATTTCTTTTATGTACAACAATGGAGATCTGGTATATTTGTTCGGTGGTCAGAAACATCTGTGGATGTCTTGGTGTTGAACGTGTTGCAAAACTTGACGCGGAGATTTTTCGAGCGATGATTTCCCTCAAAGCCCTGAAAAGCCGGTCAGCATTCGTCGGGATCTCGAAGATACCACCTACCTGACTTGATCAAGTCCGCAGCCCGCTCCGCCAGTATGTAGGTTGGAACCTGCGTGTGAGCGGCTGGAATAAAAGGCTTTTAAACCAACCGAATTGATAAGCACGAAACACCCGTTTTCAAAAAGAGACGTACAAAAGCAGATGCGTCGACAACACGCAGACCAATGGTTCCCTTCACTGTAAGGTCAGAATTTAGTGCACCGCTTCCTCTCCCGTTGCTGCCCGTCTTTCCCATTGGCGCTGTACAGGTGACATGGTTCACAGTAAAACAGGTGCTTCTGATGTACTCCTCAATCTCTTCGTCAGTCTGAGCTACGGACGTCAGGCTTGTTTCTTCTATAATCCAATCAGACCACGATTGAGCAGACATGAATCGTCGGGCTGCCTTGATAGCTTCGCGCATAGCGAATATGTCGAACTCCGTGCTTAGCATATTCGGTTGGATTAAAGGGTGAGCAAATGGATCCGTAGAATTTAAGGTAATATTACCCCCTAGCAATAAGATTGGTCAAACTATAACGAGAGTAACGTGGAACATACGGAGGACGGGATACTAAATTGGAGAACATCGTAAAGAAGTTGCCTTGCGATGGGAACGGTTGGGAGAAGGAGACGAAGCTGTCCTGTGGAAGAAGCCCGGACGCACTCAGCATATATAATTATACCAAGCTCAAGTAAAGTAGCCTACGGTAGGGATGAATTCGTAATGGGCAGAAGTGGGACCTGCGCTTGGATCGGCGGCTTGTTTGAAAATCGAGGCATCTTTAGGAAGCCTCAACCACCCGAGCTGATTACCAGGACCTAATACAAGATCTCCAGTATGTGAACTATTCCATTGCTGAAGTAGTTCTGCAGCGAGAGTCTCATTAGTCCTAACATTATCCAGTGTGTCTGTTGAGCGCACGGTCCAGGAGATAGTGGTCAGAGGGTGATCCTATAAAGCTATCAGATACTTTCCCCAATACGAAGCAATTTTTAAGGAACCTGTAAGTTTGCACCGACATCGGGCACATTGACAATAGTTTTTACACCAAGTGAAGAAAGATGTGAAGAGTCGCCGATTCCGGACAACATCACTGAAATCATTGGCATCAGCACGTTACACAGGAAACATTTCACGAAAGAAGTACGTACATATTTGAGGTGTTTTGATAGCACCGGCAGAGAGAATAACTTCTTGCGAAGCGGACATCGTAAATCTCGCACCTGCGGAACGTTAATTCATGCAAAACTGATTTACCTACTTACCTGAGGACGAAGATGCAAATTCAACACCTCTAAATATAGGTTCGCCACCTCTTTGAGTACCGGTCTGTACAACCTTAGTCACCTGTGTGTTCACCAGTATGTCGAGGTTCGACCGTGAAAGTACAGGTGCGAGATATGAGTTTGCTGCATCGACACGATGTCCGTTTGATATCTAAAGACAGGTCCAGGCTTTAGCGTATGTTCGGGAAACATAAGCTACGTGTCACACACCGTAGTTTGAGTCCATCCAATTCCAATAGTATCGCCAGAGTTGTACTTTTTAACCGTTCATAATCATCAGTATCAGTATTCGAGTCGCGCGCTTGAAGGATGAGATTTTTACATCGAGGTTGAATGGAAATTCAGTAGGAAGTTCAAAAGAGGCACCGATGACGCGTTGGTCGGTGGGAAGGAGTTGGCCGGGTAAGCTGAAGTTTACAGGGCCTTGTCATATGAACTCAGAACACAACTATTCTCAAGAGACATCTAGCTCACCTCCGTGACCATGGATGGATAGATCGATTTCTCCTTGAGTGTTATGATGGTCTGCAGGCGCTACGGGATTTTCAATCTTTCATGACTATCAGTTTTCGTGTATCATAACGTAAGGTTTTCTTGACCTTGCGGATGTATGGCTGTAACGAATTCCACGACCATCCTTCATCACCAGTTACCTCAGCCCAGCGATCATAATCATCTTTTGATCCCCGACAATAAGCCATGATATCTACCAGAGCCCTAAATATTGCCGCATTGTAGAAAAGTAAAGCTTACTCACTAACTGCGGTGGAGCCCCCCAGCACAAAGCCCCTTTGGTACGCTATAGATCGCCCATTTAATCCGGGTTGGCCTAACGTAGTGAAATTCCAATCCTACTCCCGTGATTAGAACTATCCCTGGATATATATGTGGGAAGCAGACCGACAAACTGAGTCCCACCCAACTGTGGAGCGAAGTAGGGAACTTCGATATCCAAGTTGTTGAAGTCGCTAAAATTTGGGTTAAAGTAATGAAATGGGTATCCAATCGAATCTCGTACCTCGACCCTGCTTCAATGAGAAGCACCTTCGTACTTGGATTCTCTGTCAGTCGATTTGCAACAACGCTACCGCCGGCACCGCCTGCAATCGATTAGGCTTACATCTCGTACAGATAATGTAAAGCGTTAACCTCCAACGATAATGAAGTCGTAGTTTGCAGCTTTGGGAAGGCTTTCAACATTTTGGTAAAGCGTTCCGGAGGTCAAGCCTGCGAGTAAAAGTGATAGGGCAGCGACGCTTGTTGCAGAGGGAATCATGAGGATTGGAGTGAAAGGCGTCGTATGATATTATACTCTATGTATAGGCCTGCAAATATGGATGCTTCTGCCCAGTGTCAAAAACGGATAAATAGCTTGATGAGCAGATATTGCCGTCGGAGAGCTATTATATTCAAGGAACGGGAGGAAGCTGTCTGTGGAGGTTTCAAAGTTCAGGCCGAACATTACTAAATAGCAAACGCTAAATTCGCACCAGCATGGGACCCACTAAGTATCACGGTAGCAGCACATTTATATTTGGCACAAACTTTAGCTCTTGAGCAGAAGTGATAGTCCCTGAAGTTGTTGCGAAGTGAACTGGTGAATCAATGACAGTTGGAAGGATGAAGGTTGGTATGATTGCTAGATGTGCAAATCGCTCGTAGAGGTTCATCGAATATTATAATTCCTCAAGAAGTTCGAAGATTAACAAACACAGCGCTTACTAAGCGAACAAGCGCTGGACTGGTTTTTCTTGTTCGGGGTTGAGTTGAAGCCAGCCAGTATTACTTAGTAGTAGTAGTAGTAAGTCTCGTCCACGGTCCTTGCGAAAATATCAGACAACGCACAAGGTCCTCCATATGATAATACTATGATACCTATTATTGTGTTGATTCAGGTCGTGAGGCACCTTGAGGCACCAGTCAATAATTATAGCAGGGTTATCGCCCTATTCACTGTTTAAAAGGCAATCTAGTACCTGCATTCTAAGTGGTCACCGGGATCCTCGAGCGCAGCTAGCACTATGGTCAGCGCAGAATTTTACTGTGGGTGCCTTGCTTTTCTCACCTTAATTCCGATTGTCAATCGCGTTAGCTACTGCCTAGCTAGTATTGAATCCTTTCCGTTCATTACTCAGAAAAAGATTGCAAAGGAAATAGAGATTATTCTTAGCCAAGAGCGGGAAAAGATATTAAAGGACCAGTTCCAAATTATTTTACATAGACAGGAGAGAAGACCGAAGACAGTGTCGTGGGTTGTCGTGGGTTGGAGTAGGCCCTTTCAGAGCGCACGTGGCACACTGAACCCATCCTGTCAGTCGTATTCGGGTCAGCACCGAAGGAGAAGTCCGACAACTTGTTGACCCTACACATTCAAGACACCAGCAGTCCCAGGCAGTCTTATACTGCCACTAGATCACGGATTGCAAGGGAGATTCTCCAGCCAGCCACTGATCAGGGGATGTGCTCTATTACTTTTCGCTTTTTGAGTTGTTGCTGTCCTGGTAAGTCCAGATTCGTCGTCAGATCATCTGAAGGAAGAACATTACATAGATGTACACTACACTTCCATACCTTTATGCAGCTTGAGCCGCACTCGTATCATGTCTTCCACATTCCCGAAATCAGCAGTGATTCCTGTTGTGTTGTCTGTTTCGCATTCTTTGACCACGGCCGTCACCTTGTCGTCTCGTCGCCCCACTACACAGACTCGGGCACCACGAAGAGCATATTTATATGTGATTTCTCGTCCAATTCCACTGGAAGTACCTAGAATAATCCTGAAGAAGAAGAAGTATCATTAGAAGGAGGAATTGTTTTGATACTCATGTTGTCGCATTGAGTCTTGAGTCTCTGAGAAGCACATGTGTACGCTATCAATTGGACCACTTGAACACAAATACTATTACCTTGTAAATGTCTTTCAAAGATCCGGCTAAGCAGCGAATCAACGAAAAAAATATTAATACTCAAAGCTTTGAATTTAAAGGTACCTTGGGCATGAAGATTACGGGATTGGAGCCAAATATGCCTAAGTTGCATGATTAGAGTGGGGGAATGGAGTCGTGTCCCCCATCAGTCAACGGCGGCTGGAGAAACGACTGGGGATGAGTCGGACTGCAGGGGGGTCAAAGCAAGGTGTTTAACACTTGTTCCGTCTGTAGGTGTTAAGATCGTGCAAGACCGAAGGGATCCGATCGGTATCCAAAAGGTATGTATTGACGAAGTAGGTCTCGGACCGATATCGGAGATCGAAGAAGAAGTGGGACGTGCGGTATAGCTATTAGCTAGACCCTCGTCACGCCAAATAGTCCAAGATGAAGTTCAGGAGACAAAGATAGATTCGGCCGATGTAACGGCCGACGAGTAAGACAGAAGAAGGATAGACTAGGGTGGAACTTAGTCGGACAGAAGGTCTGGTTTATCCAAGTTGATATTTAAACTGAGGACTACTGTACAAGGTTGTACTACTTATATACTAAGAGTCTGGGGCTTCCGGATCGTAGAAGACAATAGTCGGAAACGTATACGGAAGACCGAAGTAAGTAATACAATCATAAGACAATAATACTCAATAGATTGGAAAGGGAATATAATCGAAAGATAATAAGAACCAATTAGAAAGTAATCCGAAAGGTCCAATGGCGGTACATCATCGGACGAAGATAAGAGATAAGATAGGAAGATAACAAAAAGAGATAAGATGACGGAAATAGACGGGATGGAATCGGAATGGTGCTGGGATGATAGTAGAGGTGATCCGGCGATGATCCGAGGGATGCCGATGCGGCATGGTCGTAACAGTATCCCCCTCTTAGGCTTGAGCCTTCGAAAGCCTCTAAGTCCAGAGCCGAAGTCGGACCGATAGGGTGTCGGCCGAGAGTCAGGGTCACCGTGATGTGAGAAAGTCTAGAAGATTCTAAGACGTCACCGAGATCTCCGCTTATTGTTCCTGTGATCATATAGAGTCTAAGCGCCTGGGTATATAAGGTCGTGCCAAAATCCAAAATTTTCCTAAGTTAGAGATGTCCACGAGTCAGCGCAAGTACTTGTGGCCTAAAAGGCCTGACTCGTGACCCGCGGCTGACTCGTGGGAAACGGGTCACTGACTCGCAAGTATTATCATGTGCCAGATGCCGTGGTGACCAAGCACGGCATCAACGTCCAGCGGAGCGGGAAGCGGAAAGCTGTGCTGCGCTTTTTGTTCCCGCTCACAGTCACCGACTCGTCGCCGCAGCCAGTGCACACAAAACAGACCATCGGTCTGACTCTCTGTTCTCTTCTTATTTATTCTGGCATAATTATCCTACGATGGCCGTCAGTAATAACGCACCTCCTGCTCATAACGCCCCACCGGGTCATCTGAACAATTTTCCTATGCCTGGTGAAAATCCATCATCGCAGCAGCGTGCACCCGGCTCTGCTACCACGCCTTCATCTTCATTGGCTCCTCGCTCGTCAACTGGCTCATCAGACACTGGTGTCGATTCCTCGACAATTCGACAATCTGGCCCTGCCAATGCAGGTTCGACTCCATCAAGGGGATTGCCGACTGCGGCTACCTGTGTGGCTGGGCATGCTCACCCTGGAAATCCTGGCGGTACGGCGGCGCTCCAGGTAACATGAATGCAAGTAACCCATTCATGGTCTCCCAGGGCTCACTTTAGCATGCGGGAGGACATGGAGGCACACATAGCTGCCTGCATTGAGGCTGGGATACGGGGTGCTTCATCTGTGTCTTCTTCCTCTTCCTCACCTGTGAAAGGCGACAAGATGGTAATACCAGCTATTGAGATTGGATACGTAGGCGACAGATTCGATACAGGTGAGCTCCTTTCTTCTTTATCTCCGGTTTCGGCACTCTGGCCCTTAAGGGAGCATTCGGGCTCCTTTGGTATACAGAATAAAGGGAGCATTCGGGCTCCTTCAGTACATGGAACATAGCTTCCACTGTTTTCTTTTTGGGACATCCTGGTTCCTTTGGTTTTTGGGATGTACAGGTCCCTTCTGTCTTGTTCCCTCTGTACTCAGAACGCCCGGGTTCTGACTGTTTCCCCTGTCTGGAGCTGCTTGCTCATTATACCTTTCCTTCAGGTATCCCAGAGAAGGTCAGGAAGCTTGTTTTGAAGTATGATTACGTCCCGCTGCCGCTTCTGTTGCTGGCCAATCGCCATCAGTCCAATCAGTCCACTGCATTTGCCTTTGACGCCACCACTGGTGCCTTGACTTCATCAGAGGCCCCTGCTGACAGAACTGGGGAGTTTGCCCTTGCTCCTCATGATTGGCAGGGATGTCTGGAATCACTGGTCAAGGCGGTTGTGGAGATACAGGGGCCTGTGGTTGGGGCCAGGTGGGAGCTCATGCTGGAAATTGCGTGAACATTGGATGGAGTGTGGACTGGAAGCTTGCCATGCGCTACGACGCGGATTTCCGTCACGCCGTATCTGTGGATAACCGTGTCGACATTGGCATCTATGACCAAGCTCGATTGGATCTCGTTCGGACTAGGGTGGCTGTGGAGGAGTCCCTATCCTCTAGATCAGTGGCTTCCAGTGTTGGGCCGGGTCATGCGTCCAACAGCCGCCGGAAGTCAGGACAGCGACTGTCTCCATACCCAAAATCCAGTCTCCCGTGCTTTCGTTGCGGAGCAGCCGGTTGTCGCCCGATCAGCTGCTCTGCAGAAAAAGACAATTGCTGGTCGCCCCTGTGCATGACTCACCAATGATTCCCGATACCCCAATAGCCTCGTCAGTGCTGCGGGCCAGAACTACTGTTTCAATTATGCCCGTACCTCTTCGTGTGCGCGAGGCCCCGACTGCCCAAACGTGCATGAGTGCTCTTTGTGCGGAACAGGTGGTCACGGCGCAGCTTCCTGTCCACACCTCAAATGATCATCCTCAGGACCCACGTCGGGTGGCCACACCTATCGACGCGGTAAAGCTGCGGGCCACTCTAGAATCCTTTGGTATTATGGATGACTGGAGGCACGTTGTGGATGGTGTGTAAACGGTTTTGATGTTGGCGTGAGAGGTCCCCTCTCACGCACCTATTTATTTCGAGAATCATTGTTCTTCTCAGCTCGATCCCACTTTCATTTCTTCGTATATTGCACAGGAGGAGGCGGCTGGATGCTACTCTCGTGCTTACTCCCCTGCAGAACTGGAGTCTATCATAGGGCCTTTTCGCACTTCTCCCTTTGGCCTGGTCCCAAAACCAGGCTCAAACTCCTTTTGCTTGGTGCAGGATATGTCCTACCCTCGAAACTCCAATATCCCTTCTGTGAACAGCGTATTGATGTGGACAGTTTCCCCACTGGGTGGGGACCTTTGCGGATACCTCTGCACTCATACTATCACTGCCTGATGGTTGCGAGGCAGCAACTTTCGATATCAAGGCGGCGTACCGGATTACTCCCACCCGGCTGGACCAGCAACATGCCCTGTGTTTTGTGGTGGGAAGGAAAGTCAGGCTCGATTTTGCTGTTTGCTTTGGAATAGCCTCGAGCACTTAGCGTGTTTGGGTCATTAGCAGACATGCTCATGGCCATCTACAAGAAATGGGGTATCTGTGGTTTATTAAAGTGGGTCGACGACTTCTTTGTGATCCGCTTTCCTGGTCAGTCTTGGACCAAGGACAAGTTCATTGCCTTGACCACTGCCTTTGGGGTGCCTTGGAGTGTAGAGAAGACTCGGAAATTCTCCACTTCCCAGCAGTACATTGGCTTTATCTGGGACTTGGCTCGTCGGGTTGTCTCCTTGCCAGAGGAGTATTGGGCGGCTTGGCATTGGGCTCCTGGTTTCAGGGTTGGGCCAGGGCTGCGATTCGACATTGGTTGGGCGGAGGCTGTGGCAGTGGAGTTGGTTCTCTGTGCAGTTGTCTCTCTGAGCTTGCTTCAGTCCTACCCCAAATGGTCAACATTCCGATTGCGCTCCGACAACACTGGCGTAGTGGGCAGCTTGCGGAGGGGCCGCTTGAGGAGCGAGGAAGGGAATCGCGTTTTAAAACACATTTATTCCCTTATTGCACAAAACGAGCTGTTGGTCGCTCCAGAATACGTGCCTTCAGCCAAAAATATATCCGACCCTTTCCCGTGGGGATGTCGAAGGTTTTCTACGGAGATTCCCTTCAGTGTGCTTGCACCTTACCCTCAGCCTCCCGGCTCATTTGCAGGACAGACTGGTGCCAGTATCATAGTGCTGCCAGCAGCGCGTGCAACCTGTATTATGCCAGCACCCGATGTTTCTGCTGTACAGGTTATTGAGACTATTGGTTGTCTGGATCCACGTCCATTCCCCGCTTCACCCAAGCTGTTCTGCAGTCGACCAGATGTTCAAGTGGCGTGGGGTTCACATCCCTCCTTCCCCTGTTCTCGACAATCCCCTCCTCTGCTACCTGCTGGACATTGCAACGAAGGAGTCATTGAGTGATACAATGAGCATCAGTTCGGCCCTTCAGAAACTTCATATCTTCTATGATATCTTCTCGGTCCCGGAGTCAGAGTGGCTGCCCGCATCCCCCGGACTCCTGCACTCATTTGCCTTATGGGCAGCAGCAGATCCAGACCCGCTCGACCCTGGCTTCCCATCCCTTGTACCATGGGAGACTGTGGCCGCAGAAACAGTGGGTAAATACTTGTCGGGCATAAGGGCCTGGCATATAGCACAGGGTTGGCCTCCCCCGTTATCTGATGCAGATGCCGAGAGAATTCGATTTTCCTGAGAGGTCTGGCGAAAATGCAGAAATCCTGGCGCTCAAGACCTCCAAGGCCTCCAATCACTATTACTATGATGCGGGCCCTCCGGCTATCACTTGATCTGTCGAACTCTTTTGACGCTTGTGTCTGGGTGGCTTGCTGTTGTGCATTCTGGGGTCTCATGCGTTTTGGTGAGGTCACTATTCGCTCACGCGCCGCATTCTCCCCTTCTGATCATTTAACATGTTCAAACGTGCATGCCTTGACAGACTCTTATGGGAAGGCATATCTTAGGCTGGACCTGCCCCGCGCCAAAACAGCTGATCCAGGTAAAGGCCAGTCAGTTTATTTGTCTACGGGTGGGGACACTTGCCCCAAAGGAGCTCTGGACAACCTTTTGACGGTTTGTCCTGCTGGGGTAACAGCCCTCTGTTCTCCTGGCGGGACAGGTTTGGGGTGGTTCAACCTTTGACTAGGGATGCGGCACTGGCCAGAGTTAACGGTATTCTTGGTTCCCTTGGTTGGGGAAATTCATTTGGCCACTCCTTTTGCATTGGAGGTGCGGCATACCTACTGGGTCAGGGTGTGAGTCCGGAAATTGTCCGTATTGCCGGTCGTTGGAGGTCTCTGGCCTATGAGCTTTATATTCGTGCCTTCGAGGATGTTATATCATCCCACTTGGCGGGTGTTGGCCGTTGACAGCCCCTTGTGCTTGGTTGGGCTTTGCATCGCGTTTGCTAGCAGGTTGGTCACAAGTGGCTCCTGGTTGGGTGTGCTACCAAACCACTCCGCAGTCCGCGTTAGTGCCTAAGCCCAACTTCCAAGCTCCTACATCTCTCACACTGCTGCAAGATGACGCTGGAATGTGCCAGATGCCGTGGTGACCAAGCATGGCATCAACGTCCAGCGGAGCGGGAAGCGGAAAGCTGTGCTGCGCTTTTCGTTCCCGCTCACAGTCACCGACTCGTCGCCACAGCCAGTGCACACAAAACAGACCATCGGTCTGACTCTCTGTTTCTCCCATCCTCTCCCACCCCTTCTTGCGCCAGTTTCTTTTGCTCATCCCTGCTCACTCCTCGTAACTTTGACATACACCACTCCTGGTAACTTCAAAGTGCGCGATCTTAACTTTAAAATACGAGCCCTGGTAACTTTAGAATACATGTTCTCAGATACACCTTACTCATTCCTGATAATTACGTTAAATACAAGAATTGCTTTGTTCTTATATCAGCGTTCTGCACAGTCACAGAGTCATGGAGCTAGCGGTGTGGTTGGGTGTGCTACCAAACCACTCCGCGGTCCGCGTTAGCGCCTAAGCCCAACTTCCAAGCTCCTACATCTCTCACACTGCTGCAAGACGACGCTGGATGCAAGTACTTGCGGGTCTCACAAGTACTTGTGGATCCGCACACTAATCAAGTAGTTACAGCTATATTCACAAGTATTTACCATTATTTACTTACTTGTATACAGTGATTGTACAGTGTATAATGCTATTAAAAACCTGTACTTTACTTGTTACACTAATTTCATACTATGGTATGAAGTAAAAATGTACTGACAGTTAGGCTTTGGATTGTAGACAGCCTACGGCGATTGGGCGCTAAAATAAGCGCTCAGTCGCTGTGAGCTGTCTACAACCTCAAACATGTGTGGCAGTACTTGATAAGTACTATAATAAATATGATACTATTAATTACTGTAAGTTTTGATCACCAACAACAAATATATGAGTTCATATTGCTTGGACAAGTCACACAAGTACTTGCAAGTCAACCGAAAATTGCAAATGTCTGACTTGTGACCCGCGCCTGACCCGTGGGAAACGGATCCTGGGATCCGCGAGTCACATACTTGCGGGTTTTCCCACGGATCTTACCTGCAAGTACTTGTGAAGACTTGGACTCGTGGACATCTCTACCCTAAGTACCCCCATCATTTTACTATTACCATGACTTCTCGCGCCAACTCTCATGTATCCGATGACTCTGACGAGGAATTCAGGAAGGCCAAGGAAGCAGCAGTGGAGGCGAAGGCTTTACTCGAGAGGAAGGCGGCCGAGCGGGGCGAAGAAGGAGAAAAGCAACAGGAGGAGGCTGCAGCAGTAGCAGCAGCGGAAGCCGAGTGGCTCTGTTTATTTGTTGAAGAGTAGCAGGAGGGCAGCAGCCGAGCTGGCAGTGAGGGAAGCCAGCGAAAAGGCTGAGTGAGAGAGGAAGGCCAAGGAGAAGCGGACAGCCGAGACTCTCCGGGTGTATGAAATTGCCAAGTCCAAGGCAGCGTCGGCTGATGAAAAGGGCGAGCA